>JXSR01S007803.1:52291-64083 GCA_000969725.1 Ophiothrix spiculata
CGTTATGAGGACATTTGTGGATATATCCCCGCGCTATGAGGACATCGAAAATTCCGGCGGGGACATTTAATGTCCCCATAACGCCAGTCGGTTTATTACGCATATCATGAATGTACTTATCATTTAATATGATTATCTAATGATTATTTTTGATACATTTATGTCTTTGAACTTTTGAACTCCATCTGGAATAATTATTTGATGTTTTAAAACTTCCCATGTCCTTTTTTATCTTCAGATTTTAGAAAATGAAGAAAAAGACAAAGGGAGAGGCATCCATATCCTTGTATTAAACCAAGCCACTGGGAGTGTGATGGCGCAGCGTGTATTTGATACGTATACTGCGCATGAAGATGCGGCCATGGTGCTATTCTTAAACATGGTGTCCAGCGGAAGGATTATTATATTTGCAATAAAGGTAATGTTTCACACCTGTGGATCATGAATTTGTGCTGGATATTTTTGACATTAACAAAGAAATTAAAAAGGAGAAATGGTACTCACAGCCATTTTGGTTCTCACTCATGGAGCCCAGTTACTGTACTTCCAGGTTGCTAAACAGATTGTGTAAATCTTCATTCAACTCATAACAGCCTTTGCATTTTGTTTCATGCACAAATCATATCTGCATTTCTAGCAGCGTCAATTTGCTGAATTAGGTATGCCAATTTTCCCACTAATCCATTACAAATAGTCTCGAAGTACTGCCATGGAGGTGTGTCATGACAGAGGTACAATAACTTGTCCTCAATAAGTGACAATTCAACATCCTTTATAGATTTTTGCATTGTGGACAAATCAAAATGGCAGGAAGGACCAATTTACGTTGGTACCCTCGATGTCGGCACTTCACTGCATGGCTCAGACTGTCCACTATCGCAGGTAGCGGCTGATCATAATTAGTCAAAATTTTGACTAGTAGAATTACACACCTTGATTGCTCACTTGCCTCATCTAACTACATGGCAATTATTTATGAGTGGTGGAAGGCTTTGGTAAACAGGATGTCAAAATGGCGATGATTATATGCGTGACGTCTGCATCACGCACCGCATTTATCAACACGTTGCAAGAAATTCACGCAATCAGCAATGTGCCACACATGTTATGTGGGCCAATCAATTGTCAAGGATGATTAGCCATTACCAACGTCTTACGTTGAATAAGACGTTGGAGACCAGCGCAGGACCAGTGTAACTACATGTTCGAAAATGTTAGTTTTCAGAAATATTTGAGTTGAAATGAGAACTGATATTTTGCTAGGAGTTCAAGAAGGGCATGAGCATTTAAAAACTACAAAAATCTTTATTTTGTCAGAATATAACTTCAGCGTGTAAAACCTTTATTTTGTACTGTACCTCAAAATGAAAAATGCTGACTTCGATGAATGTTTGTAATGGATGGTCGTATATGTGGAATTAGAAAGTCAGTCAGCAGGTATGGTGCATTATAATCATTTTTCAACCTTTTTTTATCTTTTCATGACAGGATGAGGGTACATTTCATTTGAAGGAAGCAGCTCGTGCCTTATTAAAGAACCTAGGAAGTACCGAAGCTGAGGTACTGGGATGGAGGGACACCTGGGCGTTTGTTACGCAGAAACAGAAGAAGCACGGTAAGGATATATTTTTTAGACAAGTTAGCCTAAGTAATATAAAAGATTTCTTGTAACATATCCAAGTGGTACTCACGTTTGGAGCTATGACGTTTTGAGACCGACATTGCTGGTCTCTTGATCACATATGATGACTTCTGTGACGACATCCAGTTCCGGTGTTTCTACTTGGATCTTGGATGATGTGGTCATAAACGTGATTAAGGGTATAAGCGGCGCCCCCCTTGATGTTCATGGCTTGAGGGCCTCGTCTGCGGATCCAGATAGACTCTCTGATCCATCTGGGGAAGCGGTCGCTTTCTCTGTGTAAAATCTGAGGGTTGTCCCAGTCGACTCCAAACGTGAGTACCACTTGGATATGTTACAAGAAATCTTTTATATTATTTATCTACACTATCCTGATGAATCTTTTTAAGAAGTTAGCCTAAGATTTATCCTAGGAAGTACAGGAGCTGAGGTATTTGGGTGTCGGGACACCTGGGCTTTTTTTACCTAGAAGCAGAAGAAGCATGGTATGGATATATTGTCTAGCACCAATTTAGTCTAAGAACCTGGAAGTATAGAAGTTGGATGGAGAGATACCTGGGCTTTTGTTACGCAGAAACAGAAGAAGCACAGTAAGAACATATTTTCTAGACCAATTTAGATTAAGATTTATCCTAGGAAGTACAGAAGCTTAGGTATTTGGATGGAGAGATACTTGGGCGTTTGTTATGCAGAAACAGAAAAAGCATGGTAAGGATATATTTTTTATACAAGTTAGCCTAATATTTATCCTAGGAAGTACAGAAGCTGAGGTACTTGGGTGGCGGGACACCTGGGCTTTTGTTACTTAGAAACAGGAGAAGCATGGTAAGCATATTGTTTAGCTTCAATTTAGTCCAAGTACCTCTAGGAAGCACATAAGCTTAGGTACTAGGGAGATTGGCAGAAGAAGGTGTGACATATGGGATGACTCACCCCGAAAAGGGGGACTTAATTTGTGACAACACTTTTCGAGAAACTGATGAAAATAGGCAGCCAAAAAATAAAGAAAATAATAACAATTTCCAGCAGATTTTCTGTTGTAAAATCTGATCGCCTTGATCAATTTCAACAAGTAAGGTGTCATTTTAAAGCTTAAAAAATGTTGTTTGTTACAGATGAAATGATAAAATCAAAATTGATATCATCTTCAAAGTCCTACCTTTCGGTGTGAGCCATCACATATTATTTATCATTCGATAGCCTGGATTATAAAGATTAAAATATGTCATAAACTCAATTTTGAAATTAGTGACTTTCCGCTCATTTCGCAAGAGCACCTCATATATATATTAGGTGTAACTAAGATGGCATGATACCATGTTACAGAATCTCTCATTGCTATCTTAGGGATCACTTCAAAACTCAACCAGCGGTTGACCGCCCGGAACTGGTTCTGGGCGGTCAACCGCCGGTTGAGTTTTGAATCGACCCTAATCTTCTATCTGAACCTCACAAGGATAGAAGCAGGTTTATTCTGATGTATCATCCAGTTTAAAAACCTAATAATTTCCAGTGACAAAAGCTGAAGTACTTGGATGGCAGGATACTTCGGCTTTTGTTACACAAAAACAGATGAAGCATGGTAAGAACATATTTTCTAGCCCAATCAAGTCTAAGATTGTATCTAGATTTGTGACTGTTGGATTTTGTGTAACAAAGTTGGTCATGTGATATGTTTTGCATTATACAGGTCATCCATTTGCTGAGATGCGCAACAAGGCCCCAGACCTTACCAATTGGGGATCTCCTACATTGTTGAAAACTAAAGTGCCATTAGCGACCAAAGAAGGTAAGAGGGTTAACTTCACAATTTTGCGAGACAATTGTTTTGTATCGCGGTCATAAGTTCTTTCTCTTCTTCTGGTCCCAGTCAGCACTTCGTCTCCCAACCTGATATATTACTTATTTAGTTTTAATGAATTATTTGATCATATCAGAATCTTAGCTAGGTGCCCATGTTCTCATCTTATGAATTTGAAGATTTCAAAACAAAATGAATTTTGATGATGTATTTTTGCCACCATTTTGAATATTGAAAAGTGTGCTTTTATAAAATTGTTGATTTTGATGATGTATTTTAACACCA
Source organism: Ophiothrix spiculata (assembly GCA_000969725.1). Taxonomy (NCBI): domain Eukaryota; kingdom Metazoa; phylum Echinodermata; class Ophiuroidea; order Amphilepidida; family Ophiotrichidae; genus Ophiothrix; species Ophiothrix spiculata. The sequence goes on from JXSR01S007803.1 coordinate 56,020, forward strand.
TTTTGAACCTTGAAAGGGATTCTGTCTACTTATCTTTTCCTGATAAAAGAGGATTTTTCACAAGCATCATTGAAATTACCAAAGAGTTACTCAATAAAGATTTTGCAAGGCAGATAATTTTGGAATGTGCAAAATGTAACAGGTTTGCTCTGTGGTTGAAGGTATGAAAAAGCAGCATGATTCAAATGGAAGTTCTGCTGTTAACATCTCACAAAACTGTCTGATTTCATATTTCATGTTTTGTAACAGAAAGTGAATGCGACTGGCCTGAGACCGAAGCCAATCAAAGAAGACATGAGTTTTGCAGTAAGATTGAAGGCTATGGAAGTCTATGTAGTTGTGATGACCCAGCCCCAATAGAATTGCACCCTGAACCGGTAAGTATTATCATGCTTTATCTGTCTATCCATCTGCATGTCTTAAAGGTGCGTTTACACTGTGAAGTAGGGTAACGACGGAGGGTAACAAACTTGCAACTAAAAACTTGCAACTGAAAATGACTGATTGTAATGATAGTGTGCGTGGCTGGACGATTGTGTGAGTGTTAACCGACTTTAACTAACGATGACGGTTGAATCATTCAAAAATGCAATCCGCAGGTCTACGTTGCTTGTCGTTACCCATAAGTTGTCACAGTGTAAATGCACCTTAAGACTTGAGTTCTGCAGTATGCTTGGAGGCTATGGAAGTGTGTGCATCCTGAACCTCTGTGTTTTATCATGTTTTGTTTGTATGTTTGTCCATTTGTCTTAAGACAGCAAGAATTAATATGAATGTCGCAGCATATTCAAAGACCATGGAAATCTTTGTAGTTGTGATGATACTGCTTAAATTGTATTTCAACTTTGAGTATTCAATGTCATATCTATATATTTCATGTCTGTAAGTCTTAATATTTTCTCATTTGTTTGATTAAAGGTCATTTGTTCATGCTCAAGTTGTGCATTTACATGATTTGTTTTTCGAAAAGGGTAGCTGTTTCATAGATATATAGGGGGCGACAGACTTCCTAAACCGGCCCATGTAATGGCATCGTCAGCCATTTGGGTGCAAATTGGGGGTATTGGGGTCCACTCAAGATAAGCAGAATCTTGAACAACCACAAGCGGGTGCTATATAAAGCTCGTGTGGTCTAGTGGAACAGCGCAGGACTGAACATAACTTGTTGGCTGAATTTGACCCTCAAGTTATCTGTTTCTGGTGTTGGTTTTGTTGTCCCATTTTAGATATTCATATTTATACAACTTTTATACAAAGTCAATAACCCTAAGACAAATGCTTACGTTTTATCAAACCAAGTAACAACACAGATTTTGTTCCATTTTAGACCACTTAAACTTTGTACTAGCTCCATCACATGATGTCTACTAGGTTTCAGTGCTGTGCCTTTGAACTTGTGATGTTTGCCCAAGATTGATAAGATCATACAGCTCAACTTGTTGCTTAAAGGGGTCGAGTCACGGGATAATCATGAATATTTTATCTCTGCTGTATAACGTCAAAAACAGTATATGCAAATATAAATAGTAGAAGATACTACCATTTAACATTCAAACTCATGTTAGACCACTGTCATGCTAGAAGGTTGCATGTACTCATGTTTAGCATAGTAGATATCGCCTTTTATTTATGATACAGCATATTGATCTTCTGCGAGTTTCTGCATGTGGATGTAGGCTAAATACAAAAACAACATTCTTACGTATGAAGCAGATCTGAGATACAAGCATCCTCGAAGTGTGCCAAAAGTGTGAAAATATGGGAGGTTGGGAGGTTGTTATTATAGCCTATATGTTTATGGTTTTTTTTGAAATATCAGCGGGTGTGACCTGAAACTCTTGTAACTGTAAGCTCTTTAATTGTTTTGCCAAATAAACTAAGTTAATTTAATCAGGTTATCACTCACAATTATTTGATTTGTGGATGGTATCTTTCTGCCGATTTAATGTTCCTATCATTATTAAACATAAATTTGCCCGCGCAGCACTAAGCAGCATATGGACCACAATATTAACATTTTCATCAACCACCTGACTTGGGTGTGCAATTCATCAACCACCAGGGGTGAGCTATTTTTGTCTCCTTGGATGAACTTTTAATAATATTTTATATTTTCTGCAAAGCTGTTATAGATTGAATTTAAAGATTCGAACTTGTAACCTTTAATATTCGCTCATCACAGGAAGACTAAATAATTTTGAGTAAAGATTTGATTAGCAAGCATTTTCTTTTCCCAATTTTCACCATGGCAACTGCATCAGAAAACCCAGTGGACATGTTTGAAAAGGACCTGACTTGCAGTATATGCTTGAATCTTTTACAAGAACCCAAGGATTTGGACTGTCCTCATACATTTTGCTGTGATTGTCTCAAGCAGTATGTGAAGAAGAAATCAACTATTGAATGTCCAGAATGCCGCTACATTACTATTGTACCTCAAGGAGGATTGATTAACTTAAAGTCTAACCTCCGTTTGAAGAATATGGTTGAGAACTTTGTCAAGGGTACTGGTCCGAGAAATAGCAAAAAGCTGATGGAAGTCCCCGCTTGTCAGTATCATGTTGGAGAGCGCCAGCATTTCTTTTGTGTTACGTGTAAGATTGCAGTTTGTCATAATTGTCTTGTAATCAAACATCCCAAACCACAACATGAAATAAGGGAATTGAAAGAAGTAATGGATGAAAATGAAGCACAAAAAAGACAGAAAGAGAAAGAAATAAATGATGTTGAAATGAAGGACAAAAGCTGAACAAGAAATCAATTCTCGAATTCAACATATAATTGCTGAAGTGAAAACCTGGGAGAAGAGCATGAAACAGGACCTCCAAACAATGTATCAAAAGCGTATGAAAATCCTTCAAAACAAACGTATTGAATTAGATAGATCAAGTTGCCCCCAAATGAATAGATCCACAATTGATTTAATGAATGAACTCTCTATTCAACAACATGACACACTTTCACAAGAGATGACTGTTCTACACCTTGAACCAGGACAGTTGAATTCTTCAAATTTTGGTAAACTTGTCACATTTGGCAATGAAGATAACAAGAGTAGGATTAAACAAGCTGCATTTGTCAGTCAGAAACCTGTTGCATCATTACAAAAGGAATTTAAGCTGACTTTTCTGACTAAATTTGGAAAAAAGTCTCTCTTATATGGGGCTGATACTGTTGCTGCTAATCAGTCAAATTTAATTGCAGTTGGTACTGGGAAGTTTATCAGTCTATATGACAAATGTAATAATGAATACAAGCAGCAATTACAGCTTCAATTGGATCATGAACTCTCATCTGTTGCCATTTCAGCACGGGGCAAATTCTTTGTTTCCGATGGTGGTTTAGTGAAAGTGTTCTCATCAGCAGGTAGACATGAAAGGTCATGGCCTGAATCTGTTGATGCAGGTGTAATTGCCATGACACATGATGATATTGTTGTGATTGGACATAAATCAGGAAATGAGATTACAGTGCACCATTGTGATGGAGAGTTGATTAGGACACATCAAGTAGATTGTGATACAATGAATGACATAGCTAGCAATGGGAAGCAGATTGCATTCACTAGAAGTAGCACTGTGTGTGTGATAGACTTTGTGACCGGTCAAACATTGTGGACACAGAGCAGGCAATCTTGCCGAGGAATCAGTTATGAGCACATATCAAATACCTTGTTGGTATCAAGAGGTTCTATAGGCCAAGGTGTAATAGAGCAGTACTGCAGCACAACAGGCCGCCTCATATCCGGTCGTCTAAAGAGTGGTCTGTATTACCCACGGGGAATGTCTGCTACAGAGGATAACAAGCTGGTTGTAGCTGACTGGGACACAGTGAAAATTTACAACATTAAGCGACTGCATTGAATTCACTTCACATGCCTATGGTCAAAGCCATTTACATTAACATTATATTTTTTATTGTCTCCAATGGATACCTTGGACCTGAATGTAATGAGACCAGAGCCTAAAAATCAACAGAAAGTTGTAAATTTCAAAACATACTATACTATATATTTGAATTTATCAGACTTAACTTAATTTAGAATGATATTTGATACATCATTTTTTGTTTTCATTTTCTATTTAAAAGATGAGATACATGACAAATTATTTTTGATAGAATTGATTGTGTAAACCTGATCACACAATTTCAAATATCTATAACAATATTGAGGAAAGTAAATAGTATTACATAATTACATAAGTGATATTGAATTAAGACTTCTGGTCTCAAGTTTTTTGAGTTACAATGTTTCATGCTGCATCCAAGGCACATTCTCAAGCTAACTGATGATGTGCGGCTTTTATGCAGTGATCTGTGACAAGCTGTTGACAGAGGAAGAGGAAATTTTAAGTCTCTTTGGTGACTTATCATAGACTAAAATTGTAGGCTACCGCTAGATTATGGCAAATTGATCCTCCTTTTTGGCGGGATTGTTGTTTATTCCTGTGGCTTCAGTAGCTTGTCACTGGTTGCAAATGCCGCCAGATCATCATTTGACGTGAGGATGCGCCATGGATGAGGCTTGAAACGTTGTAATTCTAGAAAATGCAAGTCCAGAAGTCCTGATTTAGTAATATTAATTTTATGTTGAAATACCTGGATGAATCAAAATCATCATAAACAACCCTTAGTACTTTTAACAATAATAGTACATTTAGAAGAACTATTTGGGTCAAATATAGTTTAACTTACACGTTAACATTTTCATGTACAACTTTACGCCCCTCAAACTTACAGCCATAAGATATTTGTGCATCAGCTGACTACCTGATACACATTTGTTGTTAGTATTGTGCAAGTGTGCTTTAAACTACCAAATTGGGCTGTTGGACAAGTGAAAAATACAGAAATCTAAAATTTATGAATATGGTATACAAATATTTACTGACTTTTTCAGATTTCTGGATTGAAATTATGCTCTTTCAGTGACTAAAATTTTGCTAATTTGGTTCGGGTTATGCCCTTCAGAAAAATAGCTATTTTAGTCACTTTAGGTCCATAGTTTTAAACCAGATATCTTCAAGTCAGTATATATTTCCATATTATAGTAATGATAATGATCACCATCACTAAAAGTTGATAGATTCTAATTGAGCAGTGTTGGCGTCCAATGTGCAGTGTTAATGTTCATTGGTCCACCAAGCAGCAATTGAAGATGCTGCTGGGGGATCATGTCCTTCCGTGGTAAAATAACTACTACAGGCGCAACACCGGCAGCCAACCCTAAGGGAGTAATACAACAGAAAAAGATGATTTTGAGATTTTAATACCTACAAGACAAAATTTATCACATGTGGATATCTGCAGCCTACCTCAAGAGTGGAAACTCTAAGCGCTACTTAGGTAAATTATGGAGGGGTGGGGTCTTATTGACAAGGGCTAAAGTTTTTCATTTACATGAACAGTAATCAGATTTGTTCAAGCTGACCACACATCTTTAATTATTTTTGCCTTGTCTTATACAAGTATTATTAAAACTCGTGTGAATGCAAGAAAGAGGTCATCAAAATGAGCGCAAAAAATGGCAATACTCTGTGAATCTTGAAAGTATGCAAGAAGAAGCTGATTAACGCACATAAACCAATATGATCATACAAGGAAGTGATTGTCCATGTTTCTTGAATCATAACAGCATACCAAATTAATACTTTTGTTGAATATTCAAAATGAACTTTTGTTCAATGTTTGTCCCATGTGTTAGCCACTCAAACTGTTGAACAATAAACTTAGCCCAAAATAATATAAAAATTATGAAGAATTCATGTAAAAACATTTATTTGCAGTGATTTGGTCTGAATCCTAATCAATCATTACTAGTCTCTTACACCATAAAAAAAAAACACCATTCACAATGTTGTATAATGCAGGGGATATGTATAGGATCTTGTAACAGAGTGTGATTGCTTGTTGCATACTTCAAGGTTTATATAGTATAGAGGATTATTTAGATGCTCAGGACTAAAATATGTTGCATTTTTGTTAACAGGTGTATCTTTAAGTAGTAGCATAGTGGACAGTAGGGTTAGACCCCACCCTTTTTTTAAAATTTTACTCCCACCCTTTTAGCAATTAATTTGTTTCATATATCTTCTAGTGCTATTAATGTTGTAGACTGACATCCTAAAGCATTACTAAAATATCACTTCACAATTTTCAGCCCGAAGATATTCCTATTTTTGCCATTTAATTTTGGAAATATAGCTGCACAAGGAGAGCACTGACCCCCCTTTATAGTTTGCTTCCACCCTTTCAATCCATCCTGTTAGTGCAAAAATGTGTGAACTCCCACCTTTTTGTACAATTTTTTAAGATTTCAAACACTACCCTTTAAAATATGTGGACTACCCACTATGATATTAGGGTTAAGCTGGCCGATTTTGTTTTTAGTTTTCTTGATTGTACGTTGTACATAATATTAGAGATGCTTCTTCTGTTTATACCTCTCAGTGATTTCATACCCAAAATGTAATATAATAGAACAACTTTAATACTCAACCAGCAGTTTACCACCTTGAACCGACAGTTCTGATCAATTGCCAACTTTATATGGTAACAGAGTTTTCAATAAATCCATATATAACTATAGTACAATACACAAATGAAATTGATATATAAGTGATCAGTTATGCCTTGCAAATGATATATTTACCATTGCATGAATAAAAGCTTAATAACCAAATGATGATAGTCATTGTTTGTTTCATTTTAGGGGTCGCTTCAAAACTCACCCGGCGGTTGACCTCCCGGAACCGGCGGTTCTGGGCGGTAGCCATTGTTCATAACAGTAGTAACCACCCAGAACAGGTGGTTCCGGGCGGTCAACTGCCGGTTGAGTTTTGAAGGGATCCCTTAGGTGGTTGCTTCATAATTTAAAAATCTCATTGTGTTTTCTGATCCCTTGCATAAAAAATTGTGTTATTTTCACTTTTTCAAACAGTTGCAAAGACCATATTTGTATAGTATCTAAATTTGAAATTGAAAAAACAATATGTGCAAACACTTTTCTCTTTTGTTTATAAATCAAGTCATTACTTCATTGGCCTAAGCAGCAAAACCAAGAAACAATCCCCTTAATTTTATAAAAATGTAAACTTCCATTCACACTTTAATTGTTTTGTTTTTAGTTTGATTAACGATAATAGTATGCAGTTTTACCCACCCTTAAGTGATGTGAACAGTTCAGAGGTCAATAAAAATTAACAGATCAGTGCTATTCTTTATCAAATTAGTCACTGTGTAAAGATCACAAGTATGTAGAGTACAGGGTGCACACCAGTAAATTTCTTTTACATGTTAAGCAAAGGCTTCCAAGCCAAGTTAATGAAAAGCTCTTGTTCTCGCCTTATTTTTCTTCAAGATTATGACGTAACCTTGCATTTAAGGTGAATTTTAATTTTGGTTTTATTGGCTTGATTTAGCGAAAACCCATTTCAAAGTGGCGTCTGCTATGAAACCAAAATTGCACAGTATTTCTAGTTTGCGTGTGTGGAGGAATACAAAAAAATTGGTCAAAAGTCAGCCAAACTATGGACTATGAGCATTGTATATGGGCAGGTGCTGGGGAAAGATTTAGGACAAAATATTTAATCAAAAAACCAATGACCAATCTAGGGTCTAATTAATTTTTCCCATTTGTTTTTAGGAACTTTGACAGTGGTTGGTTTTCAGTGCTAGTTTTAAAAACTTAGTAGAGGGTGACATTATTTTGTTACGTACATCCAGTATACTGCGTACACGCATCAGTGAAAGTGGTCTGTGAAGATCTGAATCTCAGATGTTCATCATATGTCTGGATAGATTGTCCCATTGTGTCTGACTGTGTAGTACCTTGATTGTTGTATATTGAAAATATTTGTTGCACGGAAATACTAATGTTTCCTTCCTTCTGTTTCAAAAAAGATATTCATTTTTTAGACTGACATCCTATTTCTTTTGTTCTTGAACTTTGCTTTGAGATAATACTATTCAAGTCTAATATGGATAATTAGTAACGTTAATAATTAGTCACCATAGGATAGTGAAAATGAGCATTCATCGATATGAGATGTGACCTAAGGTTCA
>JXSR01S007804.1:0-25308 GCA_000969725.1 Ophiothrix spiculata
ATGCAGCAAACTCATTCATTTTGACCTACATTCATTTTGATCAGGTTGAAATGCATGCAAAGGTCATAATTCTGTCAAATTGATTTTTTTTTTCAGATTCACAGCCTTATGGTTACTTCAAAGTTTCATTTGAAAATACTTTGAAACATAAACAATATCTGTATGTCCTTAGGACCATCATTTGGTTCTATGAAGGAATTTACATTAGTTTCACTTTTTACTTTGTAACAACCATTGCCTTGTTGGATCATAACTTGACATCTGGATGTCAAATGAAGTTTATTGTAGTTTTATTTTAATCTTTATGGTCTTTGCAAATATTTTATAAAAAAGTTATTAGATGGATTGTTGGTGGTCGACAGTCACATAATTTTCCTTAAAATACTTGCTGGTTTGGTCTTCTTTGAATCTAGGAGACATATAGTATCAATAGTTTTCTTCTTCACCTTGAAATATGTGGGAGCCAAGTTGCACATCTTCTCTGGAACATGCACACATTTTTAACTACTTTATTTGATACCTTATTATTCAACCAAGACCATTCAACGTTTTCATCAACATTGCTTGCTGGATATTAAACTTTTTTGTTGCTTTACCATTTCACAAAAGCATGTGGAATTAACATCCGCAAACCTTTGCTTTATGAGCCAAATTACATCAGACATAATATGTGAAATTTGTGAAACTGATAAAAGCATGCTTGACTTGTATTTTTTCAAGATTGTTTTTATGGGAGCATTTTTGACTTAAAAATTACCCACAGAATTACAATTGCAGGGTTGCAAGTTTATATCAGGCATGAGAACACACATGCACACAAAAAACTGAAAATGATGACAAAAGAGCAAAAATAGGCTGAAATTCAAAGAAATTGTGGATTTTTGAACAGGAAAATACCTGAATTCAGGTAAAAACCTGAACATTCTCATGCCTGTTATATACACAAAAGATGAAAAACTATTGGCAATTCGTCACTAAATATTTGATAAAGTGTTCCTGACCAAAGAATTTGATATGTAACACTGTCATCATCATCATCCTTCGACTTCCATCAAGATTCATGACACACATCTTTGCCAGCAATCTTTATTACACATTGCACTTCCAAGTTCATTGAAGTTCAAGCTAGTATCTCTACATATGGTATCAGGGTACGTTAAAGGTCTAAGCCTCTGTTTGGACATGGCAGTCTCCAAAGAAGGTCTGATATAATTTGGTATTTGGCTCGAAAGCAGTGATCAGCAAACTGGGCTCTCCTCTGTGCCACAGATGGGGGGGGGGGCATATCACCATAAATATGAAGCTTAGTTTGATATTTTTCAGGACATATTTTGGACACGCATTAGTAGCCTGGTGTAGGTGCCATCTAAGCGTCACTGTACACATGCACCTTAAAAAGAAAGTGCCTTTCTTTTTTTATTATTTAAAAATGATTTATCTCCTCACCTTGAAGTAAATGGGAGCAAGATCACCAGTCTCCTTTGGGACAGGTACACATTCAATGCACATATGCCGCTGCTTTTTCGGATTCATACAAGTCTCCAGAAAAATTGCATCCATGTCGTGATCTTCAAACATTCTGGTTAAACCTTTACGGTAAATCTGTGGATAAACATTCATAATTCAATGGAGATCAATAGCCTTATCAATACAGAATTTGGAATACCCACTAATTACAAAATTTGGTGGAATTTGTCTGAAAATATACAATTGCAGACAATTTTATAAACTGTGGAAGAATCGCTTCAATTCCTTTACAATCATAAAGCTTTCCTCATTTGCTTTTTTCTACGCATAGACACAACACAGGAAATTTCCACCATGAATACAGAACAGGGACTTGCATGCTTTTTCCTCTTTACATCAAAGCAGGCTTCAAGGTAAATAGTACCATACCTGTATTTCACTCCATACATCTTCATCCAGACCAGTGCTTGCTATACTATGCTGCATTGGTATGATGAGACAGTGTCCTTGTGTAAGAGACTTCGTTGCTGGAAGACTAAGATAAACCTGCGTGAAAAAAACAAAAAACATTTATACACAATTTTTAAGCAGGAGTTTGAAATATCATCATTAGCGGGTTAGTGTAGCGGTATTTTCCTCGCTTTGCACCAATGAGGTCCCGGGTTCGAGTCCCGCGCCCGGCGCTTTATGTGCATTTGGTTTTCAGTCCAAGCTCGCTTCCGCAGGTTTTTCTCCGGGTCCTCCGGTTTTCCTCCTGCACTAAAACTGAATATTACAGAAAGATCTATAGGACCCCAATGTAAATAAGCTTCATTAGAGGCTTTCTTGGGTTATCCTTGGCTATCAGCCTAAATAATTCTTTCTTTCTTTCTTTCTAACAAAATATATCAACACATAAAAAGTGCACAGTCTTAGATGGTAAATACACCTTCTGAACTATATGGCTTTACATGAAAGAATTTGAAGCACAGACATAAAAGAAGATTGAAACTCCCTAAACTGGTCAAAAGAGCAATTTGGGGCTTGTGGCTCCTTGTCTAATAGTACACTAGATGCAATCAGTCTGCATCATGATCAAACTCAATATCACTGTGTTTATGACGCATTATGTGTTAAGCAATTGCTGGTTTCAATTTGGGATTAGTAGAGCTGCAATCTTCTGCAAAACTCTTTGTACACTGAGTGATATTTAGTACTCTCCCCGCTCCTCTTAATCAATGTTGAGTATTTTAGGCATATGTGTACACAACATTGATTCAGGAGGGGCGGGAGGAGGGGGATTGGAAACGGTAACAACTTTTAACTTAAAAGTTTTCTATAAGATCACACAAGTAATTTTACACAGAATGGCCAACCTTTTTTATTGTCATTGTGTGAATAGCAAAAGTATCTGTGCTGTCAACACACATTTGGCATTTGCTAAGTGAAGCAGTGAGGTGCCTGTGTTCTGCAATGGTACTGCCCCCTCCCCCATTGACTACACTACGCCAGGTGCTTGTGTTCTGTAATGGCTCCAGCTCTGTCCCTCTCCCCTCCTCCCCTCTCCTCCCTTCCCCTGTTGGCTAAACTACTGTATATACCTTCATTCCTAGGGCAATGATAAGATGTTTCTTCATTTCTGGGCTGTCAACACACATTTGGCATTTGCTAAGTGAAGCAGCCAGACGCCTGTGTTCTGCAATGGCTCTAGCTCTGTCCCTCTCCTCCGTCTGTGCTTTGGATTCCTTCTTGGCGGCAGATGACACAAACATATCATCTAAGGTATGGTCCATGTCCAGTTTATCCATAGACTGCAAGGAAATCATATATAGTATGTCAATAGTAAACCCATCATTAATGTAAACCGGGGTGACTTTGAACAAAACTTTTGACAAGGAGGTTTGCGAAAAATATATCCTGTCTGATAGTGGTTTGCAAAGGATTCCGACTATCAACAGGGGTGTGAGAGTCATGTGATTAAAAGACCTGAAAAAAGCTGAAAATAGTGACAAAATGCCAAAAACAGGCTGAAAATGAAAGAAAAAGCTCGAACTCTTTTGAAGGCGCTTAAATGCTGAACCCTCACTCCCCTGCATCAATGGACAGTAGTTGAATCCTGTACAAATCACTATCAGGCGAGATAAGTCTTTCATGAATAACTTTGTCCTTGTCGAAATTTTGTTCAAAGTCACCCCGATGTTCACCCCAGTTTACGGTATCTAAAATCTTTGAAACAAAATCTCTTGGCTGTGAAATTGTGAAGTAATTCCAGAAGTGTACTCAACTCTTTACAAGCACATCCTACAGTGTGAAGAAATTACTCACTAGCAATATATTCAAGACCAAGTTCTTCATCATGTAAAGATTTTCAGCTATGACAACCCTAAAAATAAACCTTGTGATTAATAATAATTTGAATCATAATGAGTCCGATAAAGTCCATATCTATATCTATGTCCATAAACTGAAGATGTCACTTTAATTTTCATAAAGCCAATCATAGTTATGTACCAAACCTCCATTGTGATACAATCACTCTGCAATGAGGACACATTTTTACTGATCAATGATTCTTATGAAATGTTCTCTGAATTTACAAGTGGTTGATGGATAACAAATTTTCAGTTTGTTTTAAAGCAATATGAAGTGTTAAAATGAAGCACCCCCTGTCATCCTTGACTTTTGATTTTTTTTAAACAGATATTAACACCCTCCAAACCATTTGGTTTAAATATGCTTACTTATGGCCAATTGTGCAATTACATTTGGAATCCTGAATTTAATTAAATGTGTATTAGTATATTATATTATATAAAGCTGATCAAAATTTTATAGTATTGCTTTAACTCAATTTATAAACACAGAAAAAAATATAGTTGAGGGTTTCAAGAAAAAAGTTGGTCTATAGACTGGTCAAATAAGCTCTTCTAAATGCTGGCATTTTTTCACTCACTTTTTCTTTCGATCCATATATTTTGTTCTGAAAACTAAAAAGGAGCTGAAAATAGGCTTAGTGCTCAGGGCTGTAAAATGTGACCAGTCATATCGAAAGATACCTTAAGGCCTAGTATCCATTGGCTGTTCGCATATTCCGTATTCAATTGTCTTGTTTACTATTGTTTGTAATTGTGCGGCGCAACACAGACAATAAACTTCGTTCTGCTTGGTGATCATATCAGTGGCCTGTGTACGGCAGATACTCCTATTACCTGGTGCTCACCAAGTATGAACATGTTGATTGTTGGTGCTGCCAGGTCGTAAGAATCATCTGCCGTACATAGGCCACCAGTATGATCACTAAGCAGAACGAAGTTTATTGTCAACGAGACAAGGGAATACGGAATATGCGAACAGCCAATGGATACTAGGCCTAAGGTTCCCAAAATGAAAATTAATATTTTGGTCTCATCTGAAAGAATATAAACCTCTCAAAATAAGTATGGAAACTTTTTTAGCCGCCTATATCTTATTTGTTTTAATCTTGTTCATCTATTTGATGCAATATTTGATTAGCTAACAATCTCTTCTTTAAAATGACACAAAATTTACAACAAGAGCTTGTTTTATGGCTGAGTAATTCCATTTTCTTAGTAGGTGGGTCACAGACAGCGTGTGACAAAATTGAGCAGTATCTGTGTCAATCCTACTGATTATGATGTTATAGGATAAATCAGTTAATGGATGAATGAATAAGTTGTTTGTATTCATTAACAAAACAACATTCACTTACCCTAATTAACTAAAATCTCAGTATGCACCTGTCCTTGGCATCCCGTTTCACAGAACTGTTTAAAGTTTTGATATCATGTTTCACTAACATCAAATGTTGTTACAACTTGATTTTGTGAACCAACTTAAAGTTGGTCAATGCATGACTTTTAGTCAGATTTAATAATCTCTCCATGATAAATCCTGGATTTAACACCAATTGATCACTTTAGAGGAAGTACCAAACAAGATGGATTAATTAAATAAACTCTTAAAACTTTTAATCTTATCCTTACCTTTTGATTTTCAAAACAAACTGTTATCCAGTATTACAAGGTTAATTCATCCATTCATTTACTGATTTATCCTATAGCATCATCATCAACAAGATGACAGAGATACTGAGCAATTTTGTCAAACGCTGCCTGTGACCTACCTGCTAAGAAAGTGGCATTACTCAGCCATAAAGCAAGCTATTATTATAAATTTGGTGTCATTGTAAAGAAGAGATTGCTAGCTAATCAAATATTGTATCAAATAGATGATAAAGATTCAAATAAATGAGATATAGGCAGCTAAAAAAAAATTTAGAAGTTTATTTTCAGCTTTAAAATGACACCTTGCTTTTGGTTATTGGATGTTCGATTGCAAAGTTACATCCAAATTGGTAAAAAGCATCAGGCTGATTCAAAAAACTATAGTTCTGAGAAAATCGAGTTTAAAGTTTCTGAACTGGTAAAACTTGAATGGAGAAAGGATTTTTAATCTAGGTTTTTAAAACACTTGTCTTATGTTTTGGATGTTGGAAGCTGATTAATATGATGGAATACACTTCAAAAGTAACATTGCTGATGAAATTAGAAATTTGATCTTGGACGTGATTTTTGACTATGCTCAGCTTCAATTGCCCGTATCTCGTTATTTACTATGCCGACCTTAAGGTACCTTTCGATATGATGGGTCACAAATAATTCCAAATATTTAACGAACCGCACATCTCGCCTGATATCAGCAGAAACATTTATTATCCACTGGTGATTGTTTAGTCAATGTTGGACCACGGTTAAAAAATGAGGTCAACTTTTTGACCATTTTGAAAATTTGACCTCAAATGACATTTTGACCTAGATTGACATTGACCTTGGGCAAAAGGCTATCCATGGTCCAAATTTGTTCTATGTAGAGTCAAGTGAGATATTGCTGTGACCTTGAAATGACCTGTAATTACCTTGAGTCAACTGTTTGATCTTGGAATGACCTCTACTTTTTGACCATCTTGGAAATTGGACCTTAAATGACCTTTTGACCTTGACTGACATTGACCCTGGGTCAAGAGCTACATATGATCCAAGTTAAACCCATTAGGTCAAAAGTTCATTAGCTATGGCTATGACCTTGAAATGACCTTGGATGACCTCAGGTCAACTTTTTGTACTCAAATGACCTCAGGTCAACTTTTTCACAATTTTTAAAATTTGACGTCAGATGACCTTTTTACCTTTACTGACCTTGACCTTGGGTCAAGGGCTATCCGTGGTCCAAGTTTAAGCCATGTAGGGTCAAGGGTTCATGAGTTATGAACGTGACCTCAAAATGACCTCTGATGACCTCAGGTCAACTTTTTAAAAAAAATTGAGATTTGACCTCAAATGACCTTTTGACCTTGAATAACCTTGACCACACCCCTTAAAAGTTTCGCAGCGCGAGTTTATTCCTAGACCCTTCATGTCACTAAGTTTCGTCATCGTGCGCCTCACGGTTCTCAAGTTACGTCAAAACTTTAACCAAATTACCACACACATATACACCCCTACACACACACCCCCCACATACACAAGACACATACTACGTACCGACAGAATGACTGCTAAGTCTCTTCTGAACAATAGTTCAGGCGAGACAAAAATGCTAGTGAGCATTTTGGACAAATCCTCTTTCTTGGCCTAATACAAACACTGAAGGGCATTTCAGACTAGCTGTCGTTTTGTAGCACAACAAATTTGCATATTACTGTGATGGTTCTTTACAAAAGAGGTTGATCCATTAGAATACCATGTGTCAGTGACAGTGTGACCACCACATATGGCAAGTCTCGTTACAACAAATTGACTCGTTATATTTGCAGGAAAATTTTCCATTTATAACAAGGTTGAGAATGTTGTAAATCTTATGACGATTTTCTATCGTGCGACAACAAAAACCAGCTTGACTTACCTTTGCAGCCATTCTATTGAACAGCTTATGTTGATCTTCAGCTGAACTCATCTTCTCTCTTTGTACCATGGTCTTAAGATCCAACTCATCATCATCACCAAAATAGCGCTGCCGCTGGCCGCTTGCATCATGTGTTACAACCTAATAACAAAATTAAAGTGTTAAGTACTAGGCTTCAACTGGCAAATAGCATAATGTAGTACTACCTAATGAGTCAATAAAATCACCATGTTACAATGCGGCTCCAACTGGCTGCTTGCATCATGTGTTACTTCCAAATAAGTCAATGAAATCAACATGTAACAAGGAGGTTCCAATTTAATTTGCCGCTTGTATTCATGTGTGACTAACTAATGAGTCAACAAAATCAACATGTTGAAAAGCTCGCAAAGATACAATTGAAGCATGATAAACCCAATTATGACACCTGAAACTGTCCATCCCAAACCAGCCGTAAATGCAGCCTCTTATCATTTTCACTTTTTTAAATATTTGCAACGACCATGATATAAGATTTAAAATGAAAATGACACCTTAATGAACTTCACTTGATTTCCAGAAGTCAAGTTATAGTCCGTTAAAGGTGTCCGAGTGTAAAATGTAAAACTGAGATAATCACATTCAAAATATAAACCCTATATTATTCGCACAATATACAGATATATGTCATATTTACAATCATTTTCTTGAAATGAAACTTTGCTGATGTTTGGAATTAAGCACACCCTGGAAAAAAGCGAGTACAATTCTAGTACACATTCCTGAGGTGCAAATTTGGAACATAGATTCGAGTACAATTTAAGTACAATTCGAGTACACACACATTCCTGAGGTGCAAATTTGGAACACAGATTCGAGTACAATTTAAGTACAATTCGAGTACACACACATTCCTGAGGTGCAAATTTGGAACACAGATTCGAGTACAATTTAAGTACAATGAATCCGTCAAAAATCAATTTTTGCAAAATACAACCTTGACACATATTTTCACCTGTAGCACAAAATGAAGATTGCTGCATGTACGGCTCGTTTGAAATGGACAGTCACATCTGTGTTAATTTGGTTAGATGCTATTGTTCTTATGGCCTTGAAAATGATTTCAGCCATATATTAAACTCAATGTTACCATGGAATCATACTGTAATTGATGATTTAAGTGAAATGCATCAATCATGTTGCCATACAAACCACCATCAGAATACATATATTCTTTGTCAATCAAAATGAAATAGGTCTTAGATAATTATCAAGTCAACTTAAGTCTTATATTCACTTGCCTTCTGTTTTTTCTTCCTGCGTCCTGTGTGCTGCTCAGCTGGCACTGTCCTATCAGGTAATGGCCAGCTCTGTCCACTCCTATCTGTCCTGGTCAGTACCACCTCATCATCATCCTCATCTCTCTTCCTGGAGACAGCAGGTTGAGATGGTTGCTGTCTTGGTTGTTGTGCTTTAGCTTGTCTTGCTGCTTCCAATTTGGCTTTCAGTTTTTGAGCAAGCGCCTGGATTTCAAAAAGGAACGCAGAAAATGATTCAAAGAATTTATTTTCAATGCAACAAGAAATATATATCAGATTTTGTCATGTTACTGCTAGAAAATTATAAAATGTGAAAATTGACTTTATTTTGCATTACACACTGCTTAGTGTTCAGTCTCGAGTCATAGGGTCTTGAAATGGTTCTCCACGTGACGGTTAAAAATGGCGGTCGTTGCAGATACATCTTTCTTGAATTCACATTCAAAATGTGTTCAGTCAAATAAAGCCCAACCTTCAGATTAAATTGTCATCATCATCATCTGAATACTACTATCTATTAATACATTTTGTGATATGCAAGGCAACATAAAAAGATGATCTATAAAATTTACAATGATATTACCCTGATCAACAGATGTAAAAGAAGCACTTTCTATTTGGTACGGGATTGCTATGGTATCTATGTTGTGAGGCTAGTTTCCTTGTAAATAGCTATGAAAATCTGGTTGCTCAATCTCCATGTTTTAAATTTAGTATTGTGGCTGTCAAATTTGTTTTGAAATTCAATTTCACTATTAGAAAAAACTTCATTCAGGCCTGAAATTCATTTAAAGACCTTTTAGGCTTGACGTCCAAAGATATTCGCTCGCCCGAGTAACATTCACTTACTCTAACAAGAAAACTTCGCTCCAACAGGAAGCGACATTCGATTAACAAATTTCACGACATTTGCTACACTTTAGATTGAATTGGAGCGAAGATCGCTCCAAATATTCGTAGGTTTGTTTATTCAATAATCATAGCACTATAACATGCGCGAGTTTAATAGTTTAAGATTCCATTTTTTTGTGGATGCCAAGCCTTTAAACTTTTTTTGACCTACCTCATTGCCCATGAGCTCAGCTTTGACAATCTTGGCACCCAGTTGATTCATCTCACTCTCACTCAGTATCTTGACAGGCGGTGGTGGTGTGGGGCTTCTCCTCCTCTCATCTTCATCCTCACCTGATGATGAACCAGATGAGGAGTCGCTACTACTGGAAGAAGAGTGTCTCTTCCTCCTTGAAGTTTCGGTGTCTTGTTTTTGTTCAGTCTTTTGTGAGCCTGGTTTTCTCCACCCAGAACTTTTGGGTGAATCAGTTCTTCTACTTGAAGCAAGTGTGTTACTATCTTCACCAGGTTTTTTGAACGCCTTCTTCCAAGATGGCAAAGAGCTACTTGAAGGAGACCCTCGACTTCTTTCACTCTCTCCAGGCTTTCTAAATTGACTTTTGTAGTCACGTTGAGAAGAACTTGAACTATACGACGAGCTAGATTCAGCCCCAGGTTTCATAAACGCTTTTCTAGAGGTGCTATCTTCATATCCAGGTTTCATAAAAGTTCTTCCTGTGGAGCTACTTTCTGCTCCTGGTTTCATAAAGGTTCTTCCAGAGGAACCATCTTGAGCTCCTGGTTTCATGAAAGTTCTTCTTGAAGAGCTACCTTCAGCTCCTGGTTTCATAAATGTTCTGGAGGAAGAGGTATTTTCATCTCTTGGTTTCACGAAGGACGGAGAATCTTTTCTGTCTCTATCCCTTCCACCATCCCTTGTCAATTCTGATCTGTCATGATCTGTTCTCCGATCCCTGTCATAATCAGTGTCCCTTCTTCCTTGATCTCTGTCATAACTACTATCTCTTCTTCCTTGATCTCTGTCATGATCACTTCTCCTATCCATGTGCCTGTCTCGATCCCTATGATGCCTGTTCTGTTGATCTCTTTGTCTATTCCTGTCATACGGCCTGTCACCATCTCTTCTCCATGGCCGTCTGTTATCTGAGTAACCTCGGGCGGCTTCAGCTTCAGCTAGCAGCTCATAGTACCTTTCCAGTGACTAAATAAGAATCATAACATCAAAGAAATAAGTGAAACTATATGTTTGAATGTTTGCACATGAATATTATAACGGTCTCCTTTTAGGTATGCAAAATAGAACAGCCAATAAGATGGTCCAAATTCAGTTAACAGCACTAGCCATAATACTTTAAATATAAGTTTCAACTTTCATCTACACTTACCATTATTAATTTCATCACATTTCAGGTACTTCCCTATTATAACTTATTCCCATATAACCATTAATGCTGAACTTTATCATTATAAAATAAATTAATATTTCTGCTTTTAATTAATACTTTGCTTGCAAAATGATAAATCATTAGATCTAAGCTTTAAAAAAATGGCGACGGAAAAGAATTCAAAACTTCCGTATAGAGAAATCACAAATAACAGATAACAGCACTAGCTCATGAATATGTATAGGTAATGTACAAATACTACATGGTTTCCGGTGAAGTAGGGTAGCCTTCTTTTGGTAATATTCCTACAGATAGAATGGACGGAAGACAATGTGCCCTATTATAGATCAGGCATTCTCAAATAGCGGCGCACACGCCAAATTTGGCGCTTTGACCATCACAGATTGACGCTTTTGCTCTTGCAAAAAAAACCAAAAAAAACCATCAGAAATACACTGAAAAAACGATGCATGTGGCGCATTGGCCTACAATTTTCTCATTTATGTGGCGCATTCTAATAACTAATTGTGAAACCCTGCTATAGATGATAAATGGCTGTTGCTGGCAGATAATGGAACTCAGAACGAGGCCATGAATTGCATGAGTGAGATGCATAATGACTGATTGCATACATATCTGTGTGTCAGACGTGCATATTGCTGTAGTTGAATTTGACATGGTGCATAGGGGCACATCCTGACAAAATGGAAATTTGCCATTCATAGGAATTGTCTATTCTTCAACATTACCATATGGTTATATTTTATCACACCAACTCTTTACTTTTGGGATAATGTGGCGAGCAAATTGAGCAAAGTTTTTTCCTTTTTGGAATAAAACAAGAGAACTAGTCCATGATTGGGCATGATTAGGTCATGAATATTGGTGAGGTGTAATATAGCTAATCAAAATTTAAACTTACACCCCATCTTTGAGCTGCCAGCTCCTCTACGGGTCTTCCCTGCTCTTCTGCCTGCTCCTGGACTCTTCTGAATGCTTTCTTCAGCCATCCCACTCCTCCATCTCCCACTGCAGCTGTAGGCATTGTTCTTGTGTGCGATGGGTTTTCCTCTGGTAGACCAGTGCCTCCATCCTTCCAAAAAGGATTCAACTCTCTTACTGATTTACCTGGCTGAAATTGTGAAATTATGAGCAAAATTGAAATTATGAGCAAAAAGAACCAAATACAGGGTTAGTACACTTTTTCACTTGCAAAATTCAAGGACTTTTCCCAGAACAATTCAAGGACTTTCAAGAACTTTCAAGGGACGGCCGGCGGAATATGTATCAACAAAATACATTTGTTTTTGCCCATTTTTGGATAAAAATAATTGCATGGTAAATTCTTTTGATATATTTATTTTTAATATTTCTGACATTCAACAATTCAAGGACTTTTTTGATAAAGTCAGTTTTTCAAGGACTTTCAAGGCCTGGAAAATGCAAAATAAAATTTAAGGACTTTCAAGGACTTTTAAGGACCTTAAGGTACTAACCCTGATTAATAGTATTGAAACATTTTAATTGGGCCAAAAATGTTGTACACACACTTAAAGCAATGAGATTTTGATCAAAAATGGTTTAAAGTTAAAACAGCAAAAAATGAAGGAATGCGACTATCTAAAAGGGTTTTTAAGTGCATTTTGTCAAAAAATTGATTTGCCACCGAAAAATGGATAAAAAGGACATGCATGCTTTCCTATACTAATACATGTGGAATTAAATTCAGGATCCTGAATCTAATTTAACAAATGGCCATAACAGATAATGTAAGCATATTTAAGTCATATAATTTGGAGGGTATTGAAATCTACCAAAAACAAACCCAATCAGCTAAAAAAATCAAAATTAATGGGTGACAGCGGGCGCTTATAAATATTAACACTTTATAGTATTGCTTTAACATCATTATGGTTTTGAAATATGGTCTTTAATTTCAAATGCAAAGCTTTTTTTTGAAAAGTAACAAGGAAAAACCTGCTAGCAAATGAGGATAGATGAAGACACAAAGAATTAAAAGTGCTCAATAAAGAGCATCCATCATCACTGTAATAAAAACTACACTATTATTGAAATCATTAAATTTCCTACAAAACAAATATGCAGGGTGCTTATGCCGAGAGCGTGTGCGACTATGCAGCGATAGCAAAAAAGCACTGCGCGTGTTCTGATTGGTCGATAAACTCCGGGCTCGCGTGAAAGGTGAGTCTTTCACACTACGCAAGGTGATACGCTTGTTTACGTGTTCAGATGTTCATGATTTGTAGGAAATTTAATGACTTTAATAATAGTCTATTTTAGAATTGTGACCCGTCATATCAAAAGGTACCTTAAGGGTGGCAAAATCAAAATCAATGTGTGTGTCTAATCTTAAAGCTGAGACTTTAAGCTTTAAAATTACACCTTCCTTTTGTTTTAAGGATGTTCGGTTGCAAAGTTATAGTAAAATCTCTGAAAGGCCTATGACTGAGTCGGCAAAAGGTAGTTCTGAGAAAATCGTGTTTATAGTTTGTGTACTCAAATTTACCTATTTTGTTCTGCACATAAATAGTGCTTCACTGAATCTCCATAGCAACGGGTAGTTACCAAAGTCGTATTATCACCAAATTTTGCACACATGTTGAGTATGTCATACCCTTCAAATTCATTAACTTTGTTTTGAAAAAAATCAATAAATTAATAAATTATTGATTAATTACATTAATTGATTATTAGAACTTTTAATCCACGATTTTCTATACTTAATGCATAAGTCACCCAGAATGAAATAGCAAAATGGTTCTTTTCTTCAACAAACTCTTTATTATAATACAAGAAACAGGTTTCGTGACCGCTAGTGAAACTGAATCTGGGGATGCGAATAATTTGCAGCGATCTTTGCTCATGAATATTAATAAACAAGTAACCAATGATGGCTCGTAATTTACGACATGTGATCGTCTTCCTAGCAACAAGGGCCCTTTGTTTACAACTTTCATTCATAATTTTCTGGCGGGTTGTGCATTTTAATGAGTAAACAATACCATATTTGGAACATTTGACTCTTGAACCTTTAAAATGATACCAAACATGTATTATTTGACCCTGGATTCGCTGCACAATTAACCTGGATTTACGATGTCTTTGGCGACTTGAAAATGGATCTAATGATCAGTTTTCGAGTAAATCTTGGATGAGGAGGGGATTTTTATCTTGGATTTTTACACCTTTTTCTAATGTTTTGGATTTTGGAACCTGATTGATATGATATACACTCCAAAGGTAAAGTTTCCGATAAAATTAGAAATTCGACCTTGGACGCGATTTTTGATTATGCTCAGCTTCAATGGCCCGAATCTCGTAATATACTAGATTAAAGAAATTATTAAAGTACCTATCGATATGACGGGTGACAATTATGCTTACACAATGTTGATTGACTAACATGTCTAAACCATTGGGTTAAATTAAGCACCAGGGTTTAGCACGATCTAAAACAGCGAAAAGCGCGGCCAGGTTATTAAAAAGCGAGAAAATGTGTGAAAAGTCAGGTCAAAAACGGTAAAAATGCAAATTTCCCCGTTAAAACTGTTTGCCAACCAAGAACAAGAAACTCCTTGGCAAATATGGATTAGAATCATGTGATCATTTTTAGTCAATATGCTAGAGTGAATTAATCACAATCTAGGGTTCCTGAGTGTAATTTTAATAATTATATTGACAACAGGGAATTTAGTTAAATGCATTTTGAACACAAATTTCACTCGAATAATAAAGACTCAACACAGATTTCGGAGTCATCTGTTTTAGCCTACGTTCATATAATAATGTACTTAAGATCAGTTCTTGTTTGTTGGTGAATTGGCATTAAAAAAAAATGTTTGTGAAACATGTGAAAAATTGTGGAAATTTTTGATGAAACTTAAAAAGCATGATGGACCATAAAAAGGTGCAATTTTGATTTTATTGCACGATCACGCTTAACCCCGATGCTTGGGATAAATTTTGTTGGTCTATGAAAAGATAAAATAAATTTAATTTAATCTATTAAAAGGCATTACCAACTGTACAGTACTGTTTTACAAAACAAGCTGACAAACTGCCTTTTCAAAACCATAAATGTAATGATCAATCAAATTGTAAACATTTTATAGAGTCTGCATTTGAAAAATTAGTATTATAGTTTATCTCAGAGTACCTTTTCCCCCGTTCACGGTTTTTTTCTTGCCAATGCTTGTTGTTAAGCACTTCTGCATACGGATGCACTTACTCACGCTGAACGAACATCAATCGTCTCATAATGGATGGCCAAATTCCTTATTAGGAAGTAAAATCGCACTCAGTGACTAAGAATGTTTGGTATAAAGTTATACTATTAATATTACAACTTCAATGCTTGTGCATTGAATCTGAGTACAGCCATTCATGTGCAGTGATCCAAAACACAAAGGCATTGTCAAATGAAAATCACACCATTAATCATATCTTGTGATTTTTCCTTTCTTTAACCAAAACTTCCTCAAAGTGTCACATGAACACACAGATCAAGTGGTTGGGTCAATTGGTAGGTTTACTGCTCCGAAAATCATGATCATAAATAATGTATAACATGGATAAAATAATATATTTTGTTTTGTCAATAAGTTTTGTCAAGTCTCAGGAAGTGACAGTATCAATGACAACAAATCCTGAAATGCCTCGAGTTGGTGACACATTGCTTATGACTTGTACTGTATCTGGAGCTGATCTCTATACAGACTATTTAGTAATAATGAAGCTGAATGGAGATGGATCATCAGTAATTTTAGCAGATCAGAATGGTTCTTCAGACCTTCCAGAAAACTGGTTGTTCAATTCATTTCAACCCATTCCTGGAGGAGGTTTAATGTCACTATATTCATCAGAACTTAAGCCATCAGATATTGGGGACTATCTATGTACAGTACTGAGAGACTCAACCACTCTTGCCAAGGATACAATTCATCTAGACATTCTATACCCTCCACATACACCTCCATACTGTTCAGCAGACCCATTTCCATCATCCAGTGGAGCATATTATGATGGTGAAGTTGTTACATTTTCATGTAGTTCATACCTGGGGAATCCAACTGTCAATTTAACTTGGTCTAGAGAAGATGGATTGAGCCTTCCAAAACCAGTTATACTAGAAACGCAAAATGGGTTGATAGCAGAAATCACAGTGACATTGTCATTAAGCGACAGTGGTGTCATATTCACTTGTACTAGCAGTAGTGATGCATTTCCATATTACACTGATTCATGCTATCCAACAGCAATTAATGTTATTCCTCGTCCAGCAATTATCAATCCACCGTTTACCACATTACAGTCTACCACAACGCCAACCAGCTCAAAATTAACTGCTTCAATATTGACCTCACTTACCAAATCAAATGCCTTTCAAGCAACAGAGAGTACTATTAACCCGATGAGTCAAAGTTCAGCAAATGTACTTGCAGATTTGACGTCAAACCTTGACCTTTCGGAAGGTTCCAGAAACATTTTCCTTTACATTATCATCATCGGGTCAATCATGTTTCTCTCAATTATCATCGTTTTGATGTGTGTCATTTTCTACATGTATAAAAAAAATCAAAAATCCGACACAGATAGCATGATTGCTGAGAGAAGTCTATCAAAAACAACCATAGAATTAGATGTGTCATCGGAGAATATAGAACGACAGGGGCACCAGTATGAATCTCGACTACCTTTGAACACGAATAACACTTACATGGAACTTGATAAAAAGGGTGTGGAAAACAATGCATATTTAAGCCTTGAGGATAGACACAAACCAACACATGATAAAAACACAGTCACTGCAGCAACAATTGCTGTGAGAAATAATAATACTGGATATGAATCTTCCTTGCCTACATCCACGGTAGAAAATTACACGGCCCTTCAGAAAGATGACATTGAGAATCATGAATATGCAGGGCTTGAGAAAGAGTATGAAACTGTTTAGTGTTGCACCTCATCTGTATCAATTAAAGGAACTGGCCTAGATTCTTCCCACTAACTTTTTACCTACATATTTTTTTACATGAATCGGTAGAACATGTTTATAGTAACATAACCTGCAAGTAGTTTTCCATGATTTTGAGGAATATTGGAGAAAATTGCAATTCTTTACCTACTTTAATTAAGTAGTTTTCCATGATTTTGAGGAATATTGGAGAAAATTGCAATTCTTTACCTACTCTAATTGTTGTCGCCGGCGACAAAAATGATGTGAAAATAGTGTTTCTAGTTTCAAAATTTAAAAAGATTTTTTTTCTACACATGTAGTGGGTAAACAAATTATTTTTGATGAAATTGTTTATCTTTTAATATGTATTAAATTATCTCTAAGAGCTTTGTTTGTTTTTTATGTGGTAAATCCAGATCTGAGGTACAATTTTAGGATTCAGAAAAACACAAGATAGTCACACCACCATCATAGAATGATATATTGCAAATTAGTTATCTCTCAATTTTAGCCATTTCTGTGTAAATTGTTGTACTTTTTTGGATATTGCTACACTTTTAAGCTTTATTTAGAGCATTTCCATAAGTTTTTAATTCTAAGTGGAATCTGGGCTAGTCCCTTTAATGGATACAAAACTTCACACGGCCCTTCAGAAATAGGCCATTGAGAACCATGAATATATGCAGCTTAGCCTTGCATCACTCCGTGTTTTATCATCTATAGTATGTCAAGGAGACAGCTACTCCAAAGCAACATTAAAGCAATACCGGTACAATAAAGTGTTAAAAATGATGCGTCCCCTGTCACCCATGACTTTTTTATTTCTTTAGCTTATTGGTTTTGGCTTACATATACTTACTTTTTCTGTTTAATTAAATTCAGGATCCCAAATTTAATGTATTAGTATAGGAAAGCATGCATGTCCCTTTTATCAATTTTTCAGTGGCAAAACGATTTTTCGACAAAATGTAATTGAAAAAGCTTTTAGATAGTCACATTCTTTCATTTTTTGCTGATTTTACTGTAAACCATTTTTGATCAAAATCTTATAGTATTGCTTTAACGTCTAGATATTCATGACAGTCATGTGAAGTTGTTTCATTTTCATTTGCATCTAAGCCAGGATAATTTTGATGATACTATACATCATCATATCAATGCATGGTTCTACATTCTATAGTGAAAATATCTTCATTACATTGACAGTGCAAAAACTCCTCTGAAAAGGTTTCCAAGCAGTAATGATGCCCTACCGTGATCTCTTGCATATTTGGCGCACTGGCTCGAAAAAATGTTGCCCCAAAATCAAATTCTTTTTTCAATCTTCATAATTATAATGTTCACTAGTTTAATCTGTTATTATTCTTTAGGTTTACAATCAAGAAATTTTATTTGAACCAACCAACCAACCAAATGACCAAACAAAGCAAATGATAAAAACATTAAAAAGAAATCTCCATCTGACTTCAAATGAACACTTTTAACAATTTGAATTCAAATTACATGCAAGTTGCTTGCTTCGGGCATCCAATGAGATGGTACAGATAATTACTGAATCCTAATAAATAAAGCACGACTTAAAACATGCACTCCTTTTAATACATCCATGGGGCTATACATATACATCCTTTCATGATTTAAATTGCGGAGCTTTAATATCTCAGATTTTGTTATTTGCTTGTGGCCTTTTGTTTCATTTTAACTGTCGTTAATGTTTGGCTTGTCTCCTGAATAAATGTTTATTCATATTTTATGTCCTATGTGGTAAGTTAGTGAAACTAGAGTAGATTGAAACATGAAGCATACTTTTTCCAAAATATTTAGATTAAACAAAAAAAAAGCATTGAATATGTAGATCTGCAGTAAATGTAAAAAATGAAACAAAATTAGAACATTTCATTGTACATTTCATTTAGTAGTTTACTACTTACTTCATCTATTGAGAGCTTGGAGTTCTTCTCCTTCTCTCTTTCTGCATCCTTTTCTTTACGAATATCATCTCGTGAGTAAGTAGCCATCATAAACGGCGAGGTCAGCCAGTCATCGCGCTGCAATGATAAGATGATGATAAAACGCATTACATTAAAGGATCAAGTTAGGTTTTCATAGCCTCACTGAATTTCACAGATTGCTAAACCCCAATATCGGCCATGAGGTGACAAAAAGAAAACGCCTGTTTTATAGGCCCGACCGACTCTAAATTTGCATTTTGGAATAACTTTTTATTAAAATCTGGTAAAATCAGACATTAAATTTGTTAAATTTAAATTTTTTTTTTTTTTTTTTTTTTTAAATTTTTATTTTGGGTATCTTGGGCAAAAAAAATTAGAAAAAAATTGGACCAACCGACCAATATCCATCGATATCCATCGCTCAATGCTAAAAGAGCAGTTCATGCATGCTTGATGCACAATGTCATCAAGCAATGCCCATCGATGAAAAACCTACTTACCTGAATACCAAATATCATAAGTGTACATGTAGGTCATATGATTTGCGAGGTTAAGTAGAAACAAATTTTGGCTCACCAAAAAGGAACATATACACCATACACATACAGTATTTTTCGAGAATCAAGTTTTTCCGATCGCTGTGTTTTTGGATCACAACGCTTGTTGCTACCCTGGTTTGCATGAAAGTCAACTCATTTACGCACGATTTACAGCGTGTGATTGGTCTAATTCCAGTGCTTTTGAACGCCAACGATCGCGCACGTTACGCTCGAGTTAAACCATGCAGTACGCAAGGAAACTTAATAAATAAAAATACTGTACCCACCATGCACAGTTACAGGAGGATAAAAAGAACCATTCTGGAACAAACTAACCAATCACAAACCAGGCTGATAACAATGTTATTTCAGTAAATAATCTAAAACTTAAGAAAGAATGTTCAAGAATAATACCTTGGTTTCAGGTTCAGTCGCATCCTCCTCTTCCTCTATCTCTTTTCCCTCGCCTGTTTCCCCTATGTAAGCTGGAGGTGGCATTGTTACGCCATACTGTTTGCTTGCTTGGCTAGACTTGGCAGGTTTAGCAGGTTCTTCTGACCCTTTGACGACCCATTCCATTTCATCATCAGACTCCTATATTGAGATTAAAAAAATACATGATTTATTTTACACATAGCCCACCATAGTTTGTACTGCTTCACCATAGAATGCAGATGTTTGCTAAATACTGTGGAAAAAGTCACCTAATTTAACTCTTATGGCAAACTTCAATAACATGCTACAACCTAGGGGATGCAGCCTTGATCAGACCACATTCAAAACATTGAAAAAAATGATAGGCTTCCTGGTTTTCCACAAACCCTTTCTTCCCAATTTTAGCTCCTGCTACAAACTCTTTGCAAGCATAAGCATGATTGGCCCACATTTAAGCCATTAATCCAATCAAATTCCAGTGGTCGATTTCGCTAACCTAATGCTGCTTTCATACTCATGTAGTTTTGCAGCTTTGTCGCTGCATGACGTATATTTTTTGCAAAAACTTGCCGCTTCCGGTTGTCGTAGCGGCAAAGCTACTTGTTGCTGAGATAATCGATATCGGTAAAACTTTGTCGCATGACAAGATTTGTTGAGTTGAAATGAATTCAACTTTCAGATCGACATGAAGTGGCAAATCTGCAAAGCGACAAAACAGCAAAGCTACAAAAGTGTTAAACGAACCAAGCAACAGAGATACAATAAGTATGAAAGCAGCATTAAAACGCATCGTAAGATCGAACGCATCGTTAACTCATTGCAAATTTATGACAACCTTTTGACTCATCACAACGTTGCGATGTGTTGGAATTTTCCCTGTGTAATATCCATATACCTTGCGATGCATCGCTTGCTTGCAATGGATTTTACGTCTATGTGAAATACAGTCTAGCTGCGCACTGAACCCATTGCACCTACGATGCATCACACATGTTTTGTGAAATCGACCACTAGGTTTCCACAAGATAATCACCAGCCAAGTTCTATTTCAGGGGTCGATTTCACTAACGTTAAAATGCATCGTTAACCCATCGTAAGACCAAAACCCATTGTTAGCTTAAAACTACCTCTTGACCCCACGCAACGTTAACCAAGGGTTCGATTTTTCTAATGCATAATTCGTATACCTAACGATGCGTTGAGCATATACGAAGGGTTTTCATGTCTTTATGATATCTAGTTGTAGTTACGAGCTGAACCCTTCGTTAGCTACGATGCATCGTAATGTTAGTGAAATCGACCACTGGTCCTGCTGTAATCTCTAAAGGAGAGGAACCTTGATCAGTTAACAATTAAACCACTAAGGGATTCAGCTCCATATGTTTTTACATTATTTATGATCAATAATTCCTTGATGAAAAGAATTTCAGACGCTTCATAGACAGGATCTGCTTCCCAGACCCCTGGTTTTAAAGAGACAATTATCTACCAGTTTGTTCCTTGTGTAAGAGAATTTTAAATACATTACCACTAATACTAATATAACTACAATAATAGTGAACTTCAACATTGGCAAATATTTAAACTAGATAGGTTTATTTTTTGAACTGGGGGCAATGATATTGTGAAAATTATGCAACCCTTTATAATTAAATCATATTAACGAGCAAGAAAAATGCCTACGAAATTAGAAGCAATAATTTATAGCTTGGATATTGTATTGGTAGGTTGGACTGCTACATTTAAGTGTGGGAAAGAGTATGACAACAAACCTCATCTGAGCTAGACGATTCATCCCTGGACTTAGATTTATGCTTCTTTTCCTTCTTGTGTTTTTTCTTCTTTTTCTTTTCTTTTTTGTGCTTCTTGGACTTAGACATTTGTTCCTGAAATAGAAATAAAACGTAAGTACCTTTCTGTTGCCTAAACTTGTACTGTTTTTACAATATTTATTGTTCAAATTTTGGTACAAAATTTCCACATGAATGGCGATTTGTTGAAATAATACCAAATACAATCCTTCAAAAATAGTGCTTTTGTATGATGAAGCATGCTAACAAAAAAGTAATTAAGGAGTTCATATCCTTTTTTTAATTACATGCAAATTCACCACTAATATGTTTATGCCAAGCAAGGAATTTAAAAAGGGGAACCGGTACTCGCCATCATTTGATTTCATCGCCATTTAATCCTATGGGACGGCAGCTATCTTAGATTGTCGCTCATGGAGGGTGAGTTGTTGGGTGCCTCATTTCGAGATTTTTTGCAACGGATTAGCGGGAAAATTGACTGACATGCTTTGATCATAGCAAGTCGCAATAATACACACTATTTGAAATGCAGACACAGTTTGCATGTGAAACAAAATGCACACACTGTATATGCGTCAAGTGAAGATTTACGCGATCTGCCTGGATATTGGGCCAAACTCCGAATATATCCAGAAATACAATAACTCTGCTCCATGAGCGACACAAGATGGCAGCGTAACCCGATTCCCCTACGAAAATTCCTTGATGCAAAGTCACTTTTCTAAAATATTCTTGTATTGTGCATATTTAAAAAGGGTTGTTCTCTCTATACATAAGTTATCTCATCAGCAATTAGCAAATAGCTAGAAATGTGCAGATTTCAACAACTGTTTTGAAAAAAATCAATGTGGATAATTTCAAGTTTAAGAAAGTGTCTGAGAAGATTCATAGCCTTTAAATTGCTCTAAGCATGTGGGAGATTTTAATTGGAAATTCAATATCGGTGATATTGATATCTTGACAATAACAATATAATCATACATTTAAATCTCAAATTCAGTGATGTAAATCGGTAATTTACCGGTTAATTTACATGGTAAATTACCGGTAATTTACCGCCATCATAATTTACCGGCCTAAAAAGTGGTAAATTAAGTAAAATATAAAAAAAACATAACATTTTTTATTAAAAATAATTTTTGAGAAGTGTTACTGATCTTTATGGAAAAACCATGCATTTAAATCATATTTAAGCCTTAAATTTATGTCTCAGTGTCAACATTTACTGTTATTAATTCAAATAAATGAGTTTATTCAGCCTAGACTTAACACCAGTGCATGAACTTGCATGGGAAATTTCAGTGTAATTTTTAAAAAAAGATTTTTTTTTTGAGTGAATTATTTAGAACAGATTGATCTTTCAGTATGTGCTTTCATGTCTGGTGGTACAGTTTATGATCTATGTGCTATGCAGTTTATTGGTCTACCTCGGGGGGGGGACGACACTCACATAATATTAGAGATATAGCCTATAGGTATGTGCCACGGCCAGGATCCACTGCCCCAAGACCACAATTTTATGCTCACTTCTGGTTTAAGGATCTCCATTTTTAATGAGAGCAGTCCAATAAGTGTATTTCAAGCTTACAATTGAATACCAGAATGCATCACTGAACCAAGTCCGCCTTTTTTCAAAAATGAATTATACCTAGACCTATAAGAGATTTTCTTATAGACAGGACTGTCTTGGGCATGAAAGATTAAACTGAATCCACACTGCAACTGCACCAAAAAGTTCCTTATGTATTTGAAAATTTAACAAAATCTATGACCATAATTTGGAGAGGACATGAACTGTTATTTTAAAGTGTCTGGTCCATGATAGATCTGACTGAAATTTGCTGGTAAAAATCGGCATGAATAATATTTTGTCGATGTAGAACCGATTTTTAAAATAAAAATTGGGGGTCACTGAACTCGTTTTTTGTATGCGAGTCAGTATAAAAATAGCATTTTTGGAGCTTTTGGGGGAAAATTAGTACAAGTAAGTTGCAAGCAAGGGGGAAATCGTCCTTTATCAGAACCAGATCTCGCTATTCTCAATACCTTACTTTAGAAAATCCTATAAGCAGGGACCCAATGACACCCAATTGCTGCCCAAGCAGCAGCTTGCTATGTCATGGGATTGGAAAGCGGGAAGTACTTGGTTTAATCCTAGTGATACCACTCATTTTCAAATTTAAACTCGTCCCTTTTCAAAAAATGGACTACAAATGGGAAAAGTTGAAAATCAGTTGGGTTTAAGCTCACTTTGTGTAATTTATTGGCTAAAGTAAACCAGTTTAAATATCGCTTAAAAGTAGAAGAGCATTACTATTAGTATTGGTAAAAGTCTGATTCTTGCCGAAAGTGAAAATATTAATGATACAATATATTGTTGACTTGAGCGATTAAATGTTAATTTTGCAAGATGTTTTAAACTGCTTATAGTTAAATCCCAATTAATTTTGGAAGCTGAAGTTCATATTATAAGTGTAAGCTGTTTCGATATTAAACATTATTAAGTGTATACCTATATTTGGTACCAAAATGTTTTCATTTTTTTAGAAGTTTTATAATTTACTTATTTTACTTAATTTACTTTATTTTACCGGTAATTTACCGAAATTTACCGGTAATTTACCGCAGTTTTTAATTTACCGGTAAATTAACAACATTGCTCAAATTATCTAATTATTGCACATGCTTAATCGGTGTATAAAAATTATACTGAGATGGATCAAATACCAGTAAAGGGTCACAAATCTCATTGAGAATTTTTTATGTGGTATTTGTTATAAGTTTTTATTGTTTTTACATTTTTTTGGAGGTGGGCCAGACATATTCAATGTAAGAACAGGCTTGTTGATGAAATTGCTTTTGTCGACGACGGTGTCAACAAAAAGCAGTCAATGCCAGCACTACTCTATAAACCTTGAAGTATGCAACAAGCAATCAGACTCTGTTACAAGATCCACAGGATATCCCTTGTATTCTACAACATTGTGAACTGGTGGTTTTGTAATGTGTAAGAGACTAGCAATGATTGATTAAGAACAAATCACTGCATATTAATACATTTGGTACATGAATCTTTCATTATTTTAGTATTATTTTTGGTTAATTTTGTTGCTAATACATGGACAAATCTTGAATATAAGTTCACTTGAATATTCAACTTGATTGGATATGTTGTTATGATTGGAAAAATACGGACTATATTTTTCCGTGTATGGTAATATTGGTTTACCTATTTGCATTAATGTGCTTGTTGCATACTGCAAGATTTATCGAGTATAGATCTAGAGCTACCTGTGCATCAATCCTCAGATTTACTGAGGGCAGCATCCATGTGTCTTCTCCTCTCTGTCGGGACTCTTCTCTTCTTCTTTCACGCTTATCATGGTCCTTTTTAGCCTGAATTATAGAGAGAAAATGAAGAAAATGGGAAAATTAGTATAGTTAAGACTGAATGTAAGGTGCTCCCATAAAATAGGGGTTAGAGATTCAAAAATCAGTAAAATCAATCCAGCCACAAAAGATTTTATGGGCAACTGAGAAATAAAGAACAGTAGGAGATAAAACAAGAATAGTCCTTAAAAAGGACAAACTCACGTTACCCCGGAGTCATGGTTAAGATTACACTGTGTACCAAATGCTCAATAATTATGCTTGCCATTATTCATTGCTTCTTATCATGCTTATGGAATTG
>JXSR01S007804.1:56057-69964 GCA_000969725.1 Ophiothrix spiculata
CAAAGAACTTACCATCATAGTCATTTTTTAGAATCATTGGCTGATCTTGAAATATATTTCCTTCCAAATAATTTGGAAAAATGTAAAATGAGCCATTTTTTTTAAAATTGCCCATATATGTCTCTATGTTCCGTGGAGACCTATCATGTAAGCTCGTATCCATGGGTGCAGGGGATGCAACACACTCCCCCAAATTGACAAATTTCAAAAAGATCCAGAGGGGCCAATAAGGGGGTTAGGTCCAATTTTGTTCCACATGATATGTTCCGCACCCCCATCCACACCCTATCAAAGACAAATCCTGGCTACGGGCTTGGTAACTGTAACATGTATTAAGTTTCATAACGTGCTGAATTTCACCGGTGATAATGTGGTTACACTATTCATCGTTGTTGAGTTTTACCAGTGATATGTAACCACATCTGCATGTTGTTATCACATGATGAAACCCATGGTACTTATATAGATTGCCACGATATGATGAGACAAAGTTGATAAGACCTATGAAATAAGCTATGGGTGCAACATGTGATTGGTGTTTCTAGACCACAACATTTGTGATCATAGCACTACAAAGTTGCAGGCATGCGCCAAAACTCAACCAGGTACAATCTAGTTCAATAGACCTTTCCTTCCCTTTGACCTCCGGATACTTCCTGCCCTTTTGTATTCCCCGAATGCTTCCGTATTCCCCTACGTAACATACTAGGCAATAATGTCTAGTTGTGTATTTGGTGCAATATGGTGACTTTTCACTAGCGCTGCCAATGCTGCAGTTTACTCGTCCAATCTGGATACTTAGGAATTGCTTGCAAAATTTGACAGTGCGGTTTACCTAAAATTGGGTTACCTTTTGTCGCCATCTGCCCATGACAGCTTTATTTCTTTCAATTTGGCAATATTATGTCTATTCAGAGAGATTTTGAACCCGTAATACACAAACCAAAGACATCACTTGGAAGACATCAACATGATCAATACTTGCTAGTAAATTGAAAGCTCTGGGGCCGTATTCATAAAGCACACTTAGCCTAAGGGCAACTCTTGCACTTAATTCTTAAGAGTTCCCCTTAACTAAGGGAAAAAATCAAGTGTATTAAATTCATAAATGACTTAAGTGCATGAATTTAATGCACTTAAGTGTTTCCCTAAGTTAAGGGCAACTCTTAAGAATGAAGTGCAAGAGTTGCCCTTAAGCTAAGTGTGCTTTATGAATACGGCCCCAGGACTCCAATATATAGATGCCTCCAGCTAGGCAAAATATAATATCTGCTAGAAAAAAAAACATGATTTTGCTTACGTTCTTGATGCTTTATGCTTCATTTCAGATCCATTTATTCTTAAGGCTCAGCAGGTAGACAAGGGTGCCATTAGATTTGTACTAAGTGGAGCCAACATCATGTGCCCAGGGTTAACATCACCAGGGGCTCAGCTTACACCAGCAGAGGAAGACGCTGTTGTCGTATCCTTGTACTGTGATTAGTATCACTATTACAACTGATGTGATGTGAGAAAACCCTCAACATGTCAGATTTTTAGGATTAATTGCAGAATGTAGGATAAGCCAAATCTTATGGAATTCACTTCAAAAACCAATGAAATCTGCTAATTCAATTAGACACCTTTGCGCCCAACCAAAAATAAATTTAAAGGGACTGGCCTAGATTCTTCCCATTAATTTTTTACCTACACATTTTTTACATGAACATGTTTATAGTAATATAACCTACATGTAGTTTTCCATGATTTTGGAGAAAATTGCAATTCTTTACCTGCTTTAAAATTTTTTCGCCAGCAAAAAAAAAGATATGAAAACAGTGTTTCTAGTTTCAAAATTTAAAAGTTTTTTTTCCTACACATGTGATGGGTAAACAAATTATTTTTGATGAAATTGTTTCTCTTTTAATATGTATTAAATTATCTCTAAGAGCTTTGTTTGACTTTTTATCTGGTAAATCCAGATCTGAGGTACACATTTAAGATTCAGAAAACACAAGATAGCCACACAGAATGATATATTGCAAATTAGTGAACATTGGTATTTTTTGAGCCACGGTTCAACGATGGTTTCTTTAACCTTTTGTTTTTCTCGCATCAAAATTACATAAAGTAATGGAGCTGTAAAATGTCTGGAATGAAGTATCAGGGGCCTGCTTTGACCATAATCACCAAGGTCTAATTACTCAATTTTGACAAAACTAGTTTTTGTGTTGTTGTCATGGTTGCGGTAGGGCAGTATTTAAGAAAAGTACATTAGTAGTACATTTGGTGCATTTGCTTCATGATAAAACAAGTGTATAAAAAATATGTATATGGATGCCCTTAGTTAGTCCGGGGAGGGGGAGGGCACTCAAATTTGGTTTTGGTAGGGATGCAGGCATGCGCCAAAACTCAACCAGGTACAATTTCTGAAAACAAGGGTCTAGGGAACTCTGAAAGGGAGTCTAGAGAACTGTAGTGAACCTAAAATGACCCTGGAGAACAATATTTTTGGTTCAATTAAAGCTCCTGGAAATTAAACATTTTCAAAATTTTAGTGGGCGATTAACAAAGTAGGCGGTCAATGAAGTTTAGGTACGGTAGCTCTGATGTACTCTTTTCAGGTTTATGAAAAATGTATTTTATAAATAGCTTTTGATTTTTTATTTCCAACTATTACCGCAAGTTCTCCTTAACTCCATGGTTACCAGGCAATCTTCGCTGAAGGAAAGGAGCATGCATTAGCTATAGGAATCATGAAAATGTCTGCTGGTGAAATGTAAGTATTGTCTGCCTGTGTGATGATGAATAGTGGCAGCTAATTAACAAGTCACAAAAAAACTAGTAAGAACACCACATTTCTTGGTTTGCATCACTTGGGAAAATTTCCTGACAGAGATAATAGACAGCAGCACTTTGGAAATTTGCTCTGTTAACTTCAAGGTGCTATATAATAAAGGGGCCATATTATTAAGTCAACTTGGCTATTCTATACAATTAAAAGCACATTATTGATGTAAATGAAATAAAAGTCTTCGGAAAATCAAGATATGGGGTAGATTCCTAACAACTTTACCACATGTAGAGCGCTGGCCTACTACAAAGCTTTATTTTTAGGCTATTTAGCCTATTAGTTACTCGACGAAATGGTGCATTATTCCACAACAGTTGCCTTCAGACTTGAATCATTTTGTAGGGCTCAATTACACAACACAGTATAGAGTAATGAATAGCGTATAATACATGTATAATCAATTACCAAAAACAATGTACAATGTACAAAAAAAATGTACAATATTTGTACGTTTTGGCTATTTACAGTGATGTGTGACTGAGCCCCTTATGCCCTGTCAGTAGCAGATGTTGCAGAACTTGCACGCTCTCATTGTTCAAAGTCTGGATAAATATTTACCCACATCCAAGAATGGGCTGGTGGTGCACTTGCACCTTTGCAGGATTCTTTGCCTACAATGCAGTGCAATGAACAATGAAGGCATTGAGTTGTTCAACATGTGCTATTGTCAATATACACTCCTGGTCAAAAGTGTTTGGGCACAAAACCTTTAACCAGCTATATCTCGAGAACCTTTCATCGTTTGCTTCATATTTTTTCGGATTTATATTTTGCATATAGATCTAAAAAGCTCAACAAGAATTGAATTTACCGCATTTGAAAATATGGCATGTAGATATACCGTAAACCGGGGTGACTTTGAACGCCGGGGTGACTTTGAACACTTTGAGTTGGTCAAATTAATCAGCCATTATCTCACTTATCCTTGATGATATAATTTGTTTTAATTAATGATTGAAAAGGGGATACTGTAAGCAATGTTACATCTTAGAGACACTACCGTAGGTGTTGCCAGTTTTTTGTTATAGCCTTAGAAATGTGTAAACACAAGTGGAAAAAATCTCAATGGTTACCATGGTAACACTGATCCAATGAAATTAAAATTAATATGGTTGGATCAGGAATATACTAGTTTACAATAATGAATGAAAACGATTTTGTAAATTTCTTTCTAATTCTCTATTTTGAGAAAAACACATTCCTGGGGTGACTTTGAACGCCTATATCTCCCATATAAATACATGCATTTAGCAGGGTAACCAGTACCCATGATTGTTGCTTACAGATTTTCAAGTCTGGGGCGCTGTGTTTGCTTTATCACCCATTTTTGTACTTTTGTGATCAAAACAATTATATTTCTGTGGGAAAATGATATTTTCTAGTTCTTGGAATGTATTTATCTCACATTGTTCCAGGAATAATGTGTCCTGTTCAAAGTCACCCCATGCCGGGGTGACTTTGAACAGTACTTAAAAATGTATATTTAACATAACAGCTAGTTCTACAAAAATGTAACATAAGAAAGACCATGCCCGAGGAGGTATTTTTAAAGCAAAATATAAGGAATTTTTCTATGTTGAAAACAAAAAAATTGGCAAAAACTGAAAAAAGCGTTCAAAGTCACCCCGGTTTACGGTACTTTATACTTTCTTCCGCACATTCAAAAATGGAGATTAACTACATAACTGCACATTTGTTGGAAAACTTATGACCTCAAAATGTTCTTTACGGTTACACGGTGATAACGAGCACTGAACTAATAAAATACATAGGTACATTGCAAAAAATGCGTGTGGTGTATTTATATATGGTCCAGGAAATCGGCCATTTTTATGGTTATGGAGGATCAAATATCAGAGGAGAAATAATTTATCTATATTGGATACATTAGGCACCTACAAAAGACATGAATTTTTTCAGAGTATTGGTCGTTTGATATAATAATTGATATTTTTAAAAAAATTTGTAAACTCTAGAGGCCCAATGTTGGTTCAAAATTAAATGGTGGTTTTGTTCGAATAGCTGTTTTTAATATTTAAACGCATCTTTTTCTCTCTCTCTCTCTCTTTCTCTCTTTTAGAAAATCTGTCAACAAAGGAGTAGGAATAGACAATGTGCATTATCTAAATGATGGACTGTGGCAAATGAAAACAGTGAATTGATGGAAGTTTTTCACAACAGTAAACTCCACACAGAACGCTAGGCCTTTCGTGTTCATATCATATCCTTAAAAAAATCAAGTAATTGACAAAAGGATTTGAAAAATCAAACTTTTGTAAGCCATTTTCTGCCTACAAGATGGCTGTAGCGGCAACCTCCCTTTCGTTTGTCGCATATGCACATGTTAGTATGGACCATGCAGGTTTAAGTCAATAAATGATCCTTTTTCAAAACCTGGACACATTTCTTTTTAAGTTGCTCAAGCAATTATCAAACTATATTACAGTGAAAACCCCACATGAAAGTTGTAGGGGGTCAAATAGTTTCTTGCATCAAAAGTTTGTTTTTCTAAGAACAATTGGTCAAAAAAAAAATTGTATGGTAGAAAATACTTCATTATAACAGGAAGTTTCTTGCATCAGATTTTAGTTATAAATGACTGTGGTTTGACTGTATCATATTTTCTCATCTACAAAAGCTATTCCATCATATTTCCGGTGTCACTAAGATGCATGGTACATGTATATAAAGTTGTGAATTTTAGTGCTCAGGAAAGTGTTTCGGGTGATTTGGTAATCCCGTTTGGTTCTGTCGATTTACTCGATTATAATGCAAGACAATAAAGTCCATGAAGGTTGTATAAGCTAACTTTACAAATTTTATAGATAAGGACCCCAAAAATAATTGTTATGTTGTCCTTTTGGGACAAAATTTTAATTGGGGCCGGTCAGTCAGGATTCTTTTCTTTCTTTTTTTACTTTTTCTGAAGGAGATTTTGACCATTAAAATCTAAAAACAATGCATGTTGTAGTCATATGATGACATAATAAGATCATTTTTCATAAATTTCTGACATGACACCAAAGATTTGTTAATTTAACACATTTATTGTGAGTTTCTATGCTAGAAACAGTGAACAAATTTGTAAAAAAAATCCCGACCTCATTTTCCCGGATTTAAGGTCAGTCAGAAAAAAGCAACACAACATTTTTTTTTTTCGTTTTAGGCCTAACACAACATCTCACGGTCCTTAGTTCTCAAAACATGTTGTGAAAAAAACACGTATATTATTTATAACCAAATGGTCCCACAAATGGGATACTTTTCAAGCTTTTTTCAAACATCTTGCACGTGAATAATCAGTAGTTTTGCATCACTGACTTTACACAAGTCATTTTTGGGATGTGAATACGCTTGTTTTCTGCCTGGGACAGAGTCGTCCCAGGTGGGAACGGGATTCACAGGATTTCCTTAAAACCTTGGATGTATAATACAACCAAAGATTTACATGTAAGTTCATTTCTGAAATAGATCAACACATTCTTACCTCAAACAGATGACAAAATGTCAGAGTTAAAATTTCAAATATGTACTATTTAATATTACATGTACCGTATTACAAATAAATGGTGTCAGAGATAAGATTTCAGATTTTTAACCTGAATTTACATTGTTTTGAACCTCAAATCGTGATTTCAGGTCTTCCTATAACCTAAAAATTTGCATACTAGATCTCGTTTCACATTTTGGAGAATTTTTTATGGGTTTTTCATTTTTTTCCAATGGATTACATGCAACTATCATCTTTGTAAATTATTCTTGTTGAAAAAAATGAAAAGATGCCTTTAAAACGTTATTCAGCAATAGACGAGTTGAATATATGCATGACTTCCATTTCATGCATATATATATATATATATATATATATATATATATATATATATATATATATGTGATGGCTCATTCCGAAAGGGGGGACTTTGCAGATTATATCAATATTGATTTTATCATTTCATCTGTTATAGCATTTTTTAAGCTTTAAAATGACACCTTACTTGTTGAAATTGATCAAGGCAATCAAATTTTACAATGGAAAATCTGTTGGAAATTCTTATTATTTTCTTTATTTTTTGCTGCCTATTTTTGCCATTTTCTCTAAAAGTGTTCTGTTGAAACGTCCCCCTTTTCGGGGTGAGTCATCACATAATACAGACTGAGCTTTCTCTACTGAAGCAAGTGTCATCTTCATATTTGAGAACTAATCCAACATGATATAGAAGTGATGCCATCCCCTGCAGATGGATTCAAGCCATATCCTGTGGAAGACGTGACGTAATTTCTTGCATATTGAGCACACGTGCGATTACAATGATCATTCTTGGTGCAGTGAGACTCGCACCATAAAATTTCAATGTATGACATCACGATCTGCTCCAAAACATGGTCTTTGCCACGGTACCAAAAGACGATAAACTGTATTACATTAATCATAAATCAGCTATGATAATTTGTCACAATTTCTCAGCCAAATAAACATGACCACATAACAAAAAAAAAGAAACATATGGCATACATCATTTGTTTTTTATATGGCTCTTGAACAAAAAAATCAAAGATCAAATTAGTTGTCTCTATACAGATGCTCATTTATCTTCAAATTGACTTCAGAAATTAACATCTCTACAATTCTGTGGGACGCAGTTGTTGAATTTGGCGTACTCATTCATTGTTACTGGCATGAAACTTACTGTGAGAAACTATGGAGTGAACCAATATTTCAAAAATATTTTATGTTTCCACTCCGATTCATTAAATTTTTCTTACAATGAAGTTGAAGGATACATTTATGCATAATATATCAAAGAAAGGGATTGATACAAAAAATAATTTAGCTGCAAAAATCAATTTTGTAGACTTTTTGTCATTCACCTCCAATGGAACAGCCTCAATTGACCAATCAGAAGACAGGATTCTAGTCTTTGACATCGGTGCGTCCAACAGAATACGTCAAAGTTTTGACATTTTTGTAGTTATATTATATTAAAAGTTTACTGTCTGTGCAATTTTCTGTCTATTATTAATATCACAAAGTTGCAGTAAATTCTTCATCAAAAACATCTCTGAGTTCATGAAATGAACAATTCATCTGTCTTTTCAAATGTACTATGAAATAAAAATATTTGCTCAACAATGCATTGATTACATTTGTGTATGAATTTCCTGTGCATTTGCCTTGCTTATACTTCCAAGGACCTTCATATGACAAAACCATGACATCGAGGACTCTACATCTTCCGAGGACCCAAAAACGGGTCCTAAAAATATTTGCTAAAAACAATGAAAATATCTTTGTTTTACCATCTTACGGGAGTCAGCGCTCTAAGGACCTCAATGGACTACCAACCTTATTAAGGCATGAGAATTTTCAAGAAATTTCCCGATTTCAAGATTTTTTTGAAAAATTCCCTGTACAAATGTATAGCGAAGTCCTATATAATTAAACAGGATTTTCAGGATGTTTTGTCAGTATAGCAAAGTCCATATTTACAGGATTTTCAGGATGTTCTCATGCCTGGTTACTACTGTTACGACCCAAAACAAGGATCAAGGTCAGAATTAACCTTTCGGGTTCGAGCTAAAAGCAAAGCAAGAATAAATACACTGTAAGACAAGATTTTATCAACAGAATATTAAAACAACAATTTATTTAGTATACAAGTAAATAAACAGTGTAAATATATCTTATCTACAGATTTTGTTTACTCACGAGTGGCTTCTGACTTGAACAAGCTAGCTAATAATATTCCACGGTAAAGTCCTTTATGACATCTGTACAAATGTCCACAAATCCAGATCCAAAACGGTACAAAATGTCCGATAACTCCTTCCGAATAATGTTCAATATCAGTCAATATAAAAGTCATCTTCTTGCAATCTCAAACTCCTTGTCCACAGTTAATATTAAATCGATTCACCATCCAGCAACTAAACTTCTCCACTATAACACTAACAGCTATCCATAAAAGTGCTCCAAAAAGGCAGCAAAATATCATATACTCTCATCCAATCTGCTTTTATCTCCTCCAAAATATCTTAATCCAAAAAGCTCACTCTGTAATAGCTAACTTCAAAGCTGACTGACCCCAAATATATAAATGCATCTCCTTTTATACTATTATAACTTTATCTTGAAAACACTCTTTTTTCCACACCATTCTAGCAAATACAATAAATATTTCATCATCATTATAGCCAACATAACACAGAACATTCCAGGCCAATCTCCATTCATGAGTAATTGGGGATTCCCCATGTAACCATGGTAACAGTCAAACACACAGTTGTTGTTTACATTTATCACACAATAGCACTGTCCAACACACCACACACATGATTGACAGCTAAACAAAAGAGCTATTATTACTCAAGTAGGTATCACTTCCTATTAGCCCTTTTGTGTTGTAGTAAACATGTTTATCATTAAAATCATCTTGTGCACAACAGATTGGCCACTCACATATTATGTCTGACTTATGATACTGCTTTACGCAATAAAATTTTATAATAATATATTACATTTTCAGGGGCCTGTAACACTACATATATAATGACATACGAATCCTCAGAAGTATAAGCAAGGCAAGAAGGTTTGTCCTGTCATATAGGCTAAACACAGAAATATTTTTCACCTGATTCTAATTTTGCTATGATCAAAGTTCAATATTTCCAGAAAAGTTCTCATAACAAATCCAATTAAAATTGGTACTCGCCAAATATTTTGACATTCCTATCAAGTCTTGTGCACTTTGCACTATAACTGGTAACATCGATCCCTAGTTCGACAAGACTCCTGATAGGAAAGTGTATAGGGGTAGGCTATTTACAGGCCTTTTGGGCTTTCCTGTTCGCTCCTCCATAAGATGTTTTGTTGTGTTATTTGCTGTATTTGTATTTTTATGGAAATAATAAAGATTGAGAAAGTTGAAATATTTCTTGAGTACCAATTTTCTGATAATATTGATCTATGAACAATCCTGATGAATCATTTTAATTGATCCAAAGTTGCACATTGAAATTCAGTCCCCTTATATATTTATTTGTTCTAACTTTTCAAGATTTTAGTACCAAAATATTGCTCGTATTTTTCTCATAACCTATGTGAAATTTCATGGCTTAGTTATGTTCAGTGTTGGAAATACAAAATTATGAAAATATGCTTAAATATGGTAACTATAATTAATTTTACACATTTACGAATAGCTGGTGTTGTAATTCAAGATTGCCCATAAAATCAAAACGTTTGACTGATTCAGCTGAAATTTGAAACTTAAGTCATAACCCTCTTTAGTGGTCCTCTTTCATATGACATTGAAAACTTAATTTTAACAACTAACCTATTGTTTATCACGCAAAAGAATGGATAAGGAACCTCCAGTTGCCAGCATTTTCATGAATATGTGCAAGCCCACAATTTCTCTGTGCTGCAAAATTAAGAAATATGTTTTACTGAATGATTTTCGTGATTTTTTGTTACCGAAAGTGAAACCAGCACACATTTCTGACTTGCACAAAAGCATCTCATCCTTATGTTCCCTACCACATAAACTGAAGAAATTTTCTTCATCATTATATCCAATTTCACACATGCATCTAAAGCTTCAAAGTTGTCTTCATAATCTCATAGATTTTCCAAATCATTGCCATACAAACACAAACAAAAGGCATCTCAGGCCTCTAATTAGGGTTAAAATGATTGATTAACATTGTAAAGATGTATCGAATGGTATAGATAACCTTTTTTTTTAGTAAAAGTGGTTTACAAATGGGTAGAAGTTTTTCGCTTTATTGGGTTTACAAAACAAAATCCAGGCTATATCACAAAGATTTTAGAGGAACTTGTTCCAATTGGTTCAATTTTTTGAGATATTTGTATCAAAATTTTGCTCACATTTTTTGACTGAAACAAGTCATGTTTTGAAGATATAAGTGAAAATGTGTTTATTTATGGAAAACATAAATAAATTTACATTATTGAAGCACATACAATAATTGTCAAACATTGTCAACTGTAACTGTATGTCTTCTCATATGCACTAAGTTAATGTGCACCTATTGTGCTCAGTAAGTTTATATTTGCATCTTTAATAATACAATAAAATTCCAATGTATGGCACATCATGATTTGCTTCCAAATATAGCCTTGCAACCACAAAAACAAACAGATTTCTGACTTGCTGAATAGATGATAAACCATATTACATTATGCATAAATGTGACAATCCACCACAAACCTCCAATAGAGTTGGCATTTTTCATTTGCATATTGAAAATGTTCATACTTTTCTTCAACTATTTTCCAAATATCACCTTCAGTTTGACTCCAGAATATTTGAAAAATGAAAACCAAAACTTTTACATATTCTGACTTGTCATGGGTAAAAAAATGGTGACTCCACTTCCGGGCATCATAAAAAGCTGAAATAAGTATCATTTCAAGCTGAAATATGTTCTTTTTGATTAATTGACTAGAGGCCAAC
Source organism: Ophiothrix spiculata (assembly GCA_000969725.1). Lineage (NCBI taxonomy): Eukaryota > Metazoa > Echinodermata > Ophiuroidea > Amphilepidida > Ophiotrichidae > Ophiothrix > Ophiothrix spiculata. The sequence continues at coordinate 67,368 of JXSR01S007804.1, forward strand.
TTTACTGGAGGTTTATGGTGACTTGTCACAAGTGAGCGGTAACAATATTGTTTCATAATTTTTCAGCAAATGAACTTGACAATGCATGTGTCATTAACAGCTTCTTTTGATTTGTGAATGCTGTGGCAATGCTGTGGTAAACTTTTTAGTAACTTCATCTGGATTGTTGAGGTAACTATAATTTATTTTATTTTTTTCCAAAACCATATGTGAGTGTATTTACTCTTATTTCGTATGGATTTGGAAATAAGAATTTCAATTATAACCATTTTAAAGTTGCCCTGGTCTAAAGTGGCTGCAAATTTGATCTGTTGAAATGGCACCTTTCAGGATTCACATGTGGCTGTTACATGTACCTCTTCATGATTTTTATAATAGTTTCTTCTATAAGAAGTGCAGCCTCATTTATCTTGCAAATGCAATTGTGAAGTTGCTCTAGCATCAAGGGACTTTAGTTGTACCTGTTTAATCGACTCTGGTTCAGAAATTGAAGATACGGTCACACCTGTCCACAATGAGTCACCTAGCATCTTTTGATGTTGTGATGGCCATGTTATCTTATAGTTGCTCTGGCATTGATGAAATCTCTAAGTTCCAATTTTGTTAATGGACTATAGACTGCATCGGTGTCAATGTCTCAGTTCAGTTATAATTGCTACCTCTCCACACTGTTTATAATAGTGTCCTCAATGAGATGCCTGGCTTCTATTGATCTTGTGATGGCCCTATTGATACAATCTTGAAGTTGCTCTGGTGTTAGTGGACTACCACCTGTATAGAAAATAGACATGGTGATAAAGTAATATCAGTATTTATAGTGTAACAGGGGGAGTAGTGGGCAAAAATATCCTTGGTGCCCTCATTTGGCTGACAGCGCTACACGCTGGGAAAAGTGGAAAAGGGAAAAAGAAAGGAGAAAAGGGAAGAGAAGTAAAAAGATAAAAGGGACAAGGGAAGAAGAAAAAATGGAAAGGAAGGACAGGAAAGAGAAAATGAAATGGCTTTAGACACAAGGAACAGGATTCAAAGATTTATATACATTTTTGCACAACGAGACTCAGGAGCTTTCAGGGGCTCCATCCTGGTCCTGCAATCAAGGGTTTTGCCCCAGGATCCCTATATCAGTGCCCTTAATGAGCTCCTGGCTGGACCCAACAACATGAAGCTTCTGTGCTTTTCACTCCTTGATCTTCACTGGGATAAAATAACTGTCACCAGGACAAAAAATTTATTGCGCTTCACCTTCAGAATTTGGCATACTGACTCTCATGCTAGACATGTTATATAGGGACCATCATAGACAGAGGTTTTTCAATCAGATTTTCCAAATGCAAGAAAGTGCTGCTAGTTTACACAATATCACAAAAAGTGCATCAGCTGCTGAATGTTTTGAAACTACAATGGGTGGAGTTTTGTTACAAACCAATGTAAGATTCTTTGTTAATAATAAAAAGCTGGTAAAATAACCTAAATGGTTTCAGACTAACCTGTTAAAAGACTACTTTGCAATTCAGAATTGCCGCAAGCCCGCGACAAATTGATGATTTGTCACAAAAATCTAACATTAGATTGTTCAAAACGTGTCATTAGCATTAAAGTAATGGGACAGTTGAGACTGTTGGCATGTTGTGCTTGTTCAAGAAAGGCAAGATCAAAGTGTACTTAAAAATTCTTAATTTACTACGCAATTATTACCAAAACATGTAATCTGAAACAGCTTTAGAATTGAGTACTATGTGAATCAAAAAATTGTGCATGGATTACGAATAACCTTGACCTTGATAAAAGCACTTAATCATAAATTTGTTGTTGTTTTAATAAAGCAGATTTAATATACTTTCAAATGCAGTAAAAATGACAGAAATCGGCTGTAAAATATGCAAGATATTACCACTTTGAATTTTGTGAGTACCTTCATTCCAATGGGGTTTACAAGCAAGATATTACATTTATAAGGATATACATGTTAGGCATTATGATTAGAATGAAGTGAGAGTTTCGTCACCATCACCTATGCAATTGTAATCTATTGTGAAACTGGCATTGTAAACAATATGTTATTGATAATTAAAATATTTCATGAATAGGTAGTTCAGCTGACAGTAAATTGCATGATAAAATATTGCACAAAAAGTATTTAAAAGGCATTATTTTTGGTCAAATGCACTAAAATTAGGATTCGCATGTGAGGTCCATCTAGATAGACTATGTTGACAGAAATACAAGGCCATTATCATAATTTTTCTATCTTTGTCTTATGAAAATGTAAAACAAATAAAATGTTTTTATGACCTCTAAAGTCTTGAAACCATGATTCCTATTTGAAAAAATCAAGAAAATGAAACATTGAGTTGACAAAAACACCATGTACATTTCTCATAAACACAAGTCTAAGTATTGTGTATAAATCAAATTGGAATGAAGGAAAAAGAGGTATCCTTACAAAACTGTTCATATCTGGCTTATATTTCACACAATTCCTATCAATTCTTCAACATTTGGCAGCAAATTAAATATGCTTATCAAAGCAGCAACATTGTATTTCTGATTTGGTGCTTTCATCAAGGTCAAGGTCATCTGTAATCTGTGCACAATGG
>JXSR01S007808.1:19295-36538 GCA_000969725.1 Ophiothrix spiculata
AATTTTATTTTATTTCATGTTTTTTTCCCTTTTTATTTCATTTCTTGTTATTTTACCAAAATAAAGCTTTTGTCACCAAACAAATATCAAGAAAATAATTTGGTATTTCTTTTTAGAGTTCAAACTAATCATTTCGAGAATTTTATTCATTCAATCAATACAGTACTCTATAATGTTGCACCCAAAAAGGTTGAGAAAGAATGAAAACAGACAGTTTATAATCACAGACACTTTTCGAAATTGTCTGTGGTTTAATCAATAACTTTCTCCAAATGTGATTTATTATTCAGAGATGCTTGACAAATCAAGCCTATTATTGATAATCAATGTATAATATTTGACCCACATTCATAAGGTAAAATCAGTGATTCGCTGAAGATTAAATGCGCATATGCAGTTCAATTAGACATTTCTACTTGATCAGAATCCATGCTGAGTTGAAAATGAACAGGGTTTGAATGAGACCAAAATTGATGTGACTGAGGCCGACTATGTTTTCAACAGGCTTACAAGGTCTTTTGAAAAAAGGTCATACGATATGCACTACATGTAGCACTCACTGTTACAGACACACACATAATGGCAAAGCTATAAACTGACATAATGACACCAGATATAATAGCTCATTAGTATAATAATTTCATATATTCCTTAATACTGAGCCAATGAAACTCATTTACAAATTCAACTTTGTTAAATTCCCCAAACAAATCATTGGTAACCTTTTGAAAACATTCTACTAAAAGTATTTTATTTATGTCCAAACATAGGTTAAATGACCTTCAAACAGACCTGATCCTAAGCTTGTCCCTGTAGGGGCTAGCGAAAATAAGAAAGAAAAGAAAAAAGGAAAAAAAGGAAAAGAAGAAGAAGAAGAAGAAGAAGAAGAAGAAGAAGAAGAAGAAGAAGAAGAAGAAGAAGAAGAAGAAGAGAAGAAAAAAAGGAGGAGGGGAAGAAGAAAATTGAAATGATTCAATTCACAGCTATGGCTATGCTCTTATCATAATTACTTTCAGCTCTTTGCAAGAAAAGCTTCAGATCCTGAAGCCCAAAAGCAATTCGACATTTGTGAAAATCTGTTGATCATAGATAAGGCGTATAGCAATGGTTGTTGCGCTAATGTAGTCTACAAGAAACCAAAAAACATCGGATAACCACCGAAAAACATACGTTTCATATTGTAAAATCATAACATAAATTCTAGAGTATATTACAGTGGTTATGGGTATTTTCTTAAACATATTAAACATACGTCAACCATCGTGTCAGTGATTTTCCCCAAAAATAATGGATATAAAAAAGCTGACATATATTGGCCAAAAATATAAATAAATATGGCCACATTGACTTGAAACTCTATAATGGAAATATGATACTAAAAAACAGACATCTGAAATAGTATTTAGGCCTATTAACGTTTAATAATATAGCATTGTCAACCATAATATAAATGACGGATCTGTAAGAACAAAACAATTTTCCCAACCAGGGGGGGGGGGGGAAGGGCACTCAAATATAATGCTGCAGACAAAGCGTGACCAAGAAAAAGGCGAATTAGGGTTTCTTTTGAGGATGGATACCCTGGTAACATAACCTTGCGGCGAGGTTACGATGTGTTTACGGCGTCAATTCAACAGACGCTGATCGAACACCGGCCGGTGTCCGGCCGGTGTCCGCACGGTAGCTGTGTGAGCCGTAGAGACGACGGAAGTATGCCGCAAGAATTAAATTCCTTGTTAAAACCCTGTGGTTTGTATACGATGTCTTCAGTTATGGTCTCATAACCACCGGTGTCTGACCGGGCATCGCAATCATTCACCGGTGTCATACCGATGTGTGAAGGGTGTATCAGGTGACACCGTTTAGGGTATCAAAAACAGCACTTTTGGGGCAATTTTCAAGAAATAGGGTACTTTCTCAAACCTTAGTGTTAAAACAGTATCGATAAAATGCCGATTTAGGGTCTGGATAAGAGTATATTTTGGATTCAGAACCCCCCCACCCACCCCACCCTTTAGGGGATGTTTTGAAAAACGTTGGTCACGCTATGCCTGCAACATTATACTTGCGTGGCCCCCGAGCTTTTCCATGACTTTAGATTCATGTAAGCAACCAAACAGAATGGCTAAAAATAACTATGACATTGAGTTCTAAATTATTCTTTTCTTCATTATTTTTGAAGCCATTCACATTCGGAATTCATATATGACATTTTCACCATTTTGTAAAATTTTCATACGAAATGAACATTTTTATTTTATTTCGTTTCTTATCGTTAAAGTTTTGCCATAGTGTAAATGTTTTACCACGGATACCCTGGTCATATAACCTTGCGGCGAGGTTATGATGTGTTTACAGCGTCAATTCAGCAGACGCCGATTGGACTACGTGTCCTGTTGGTGTCCGACCGGTGTCCGTGATCCGTAGAGACGCCGGAAGCATGCCGAGTTCCGAGTTAAAATCTTGCGGTTTGTATACAATGTCAATGTCAAATATAAGTGTACTTACTTTGATAAAAAGTAAATTTCTAGTACAGTGTACTAGATTCTGATTGTACTAGAAATAAGCTCGAATTGTACTCGGATTCTGTTCTAAATCTGCACCTTAGGAATGTCGAGTACATTTTTAATACATACTGTACTATAATTGTATTAAACTCTTAAAAATACCTAGTCACTTTTGAACAGAAACTAGTCAAATTTGACTAGATTGCCGGGTGCAATAAGAGCTCACTAGACTCTAGTCATTTTCACTAAGGTAATCTAGTCAGATGTTGACTAGAATTCCTGGTCAACAGGATTGTTGAAACTTTTTTATAGACCTTTTCAAACCGACCTTTTCCGAAGAAACCCGAAAGCTTTTCGATCGTTTCCGGAAATAAACAGTACCTCAGTGCCTAATCTTTTGACAAAGTTCGACACTTCTACATTATGTTTCCAACAACGACGAATGTTGCCGTTTTTAATGTTTGCCACTTTTGCGGTACTATCATTTTTTGTTTTCATCGTCGCCTGCCGACTGCAACTGCTGTGGCACGTGACCATGTTTTCCGAAGTTTTCCGATCGATGTTTGAAAAGGTCTATAGGACGGGGACAAGAATGTCAAGTATGTCTAGTCAAACTGATCAGATTCGAGTCAAAATAATTTGACTAGTGTTTCTAGTCAAAAAACGACTAGGCATTTTCTAAGAGTGTAGAATCATAGCAAAAAAGTACATTTTTAGTACTGTACTAGTAGATATGTACTATAATTGTAGTAGAATCCTGTTCCAAATCTGCACCTTAGGAATGTTGAGTACATTTCTAGTAGTGTACTAAAAATGTGCTATAATTGTACTCGGATCTTTTTCCAAGTCTGCACCTTAGGAATGTCAAGTACATTTCTAGTACTGTACTGTGATTGTACTAGACTCAAAGCAAAAAGTACAATTCTAGAGTAGACCTATTTTAGAGTACTGTACATCTAGAAATGTACTAGAATAATGTTAAAAATGTGCATCTCGGGAATAAGACGGAATTAAGCTGGATGTAACATGAACTAAAAATGCTAATTAACTACCTACTAAATTTACATAGTTTATGCACAAATTTAAAAATAGTTTTAATTGACATACTTTTGGTAAACATACCGCAACACCTAGCGTCGTGACTTTTGATAACTGGACGATCCTATACCTTGGAATTGTGCTACCTTTGTTTCAAGCATAAAAATATGCAAATTAAGTACCTAATTTGCATAATTTATACATTTATTTATTTATAATTTATTAATTGGTTTATATGGCATATCTTCTTATCCTTAACACATAAGCAAAAATAAAGAAACGTACTCAATGTGGTTAGAACAATAACATTGTGCGATAGACTTGTGAATTTTCAATCAATAAAGTACAAGAATAAAGTGTAGAAAAAGGGAGATAAGACGAGAAAATAGAGAAAATAAAAACAAATAAAGAAAGGGTATTAAAAGAAGGTGTAGAATTAGAGAAAGAGAAAAGAGTAGGGTAAAAGTAATTTTACGGCACAAAATACCGTCATTACAACAAATTCCTTGCTTATGAAAAAAGGGGGTGACAACATATTCAAATTCCCCTTGGTGCCACTATCGCAATGCATACTCGCACTCAATACTTTCTTTCAACTTCAAGTAAGAGTACGGTATTCAGACCCCTGACATTAAAAAATCAGTCGCAGTGCCTTTACTCGTTCTCATAATAAACATTATAAGAACAACATACCAATGGCTCGTACGTATGTTCACCGACCATGTCAATATCAACATATAAAGCAAATGTGATTACTATATGCTAATCCCAGAGAGATGATTGGCACGTCTCTGGTGAATCCTCATTATAAAAGCATTCATTTGAATTACAATGCCAAAGTTCTTATGATGTTCGTACGGCAGCCGTGCGAACGCCGTGCGAACGCCAAGCGGCAATCGTATGCAAGGCATTCGTAACAAGATATTTAACATGACAATTGACCAGGCTGCGAACTTAAGAATAGTTTTTGATCGTACGATGTTCTTGGGGCGTTCGTACGACGTTCGTACGAAACGGTCAAAACAACTGATCGCAACTTGTTTGTAAGGCGTTTGCGACCAGTTGTAAGGGTTTAATCTGTTTTAAAAATAAAAACTCATTTTCGTCAAGGAGAAATACATCTATTAACATTACCCTGAAAAGAAATTTCATAAAAATGAACATTTGTCAGATATTCGTAAAAAAATGTACCTATTCATGCGAACGCCGTGCGAACGTCGTACTAACCTCTTTAATGATTCGTACGAATGTGACCGTTAACTGATAATAGTAATTCCCTTTTCTAAAATAATAAATTAAAATACAAATGTATACCTAGGGAGCAAAACAGGTTTGATTGCAACGATAAATTATTTTAATGTGTCTTATCTGGATAGGTGCTATGGACCATACGTAACATCAATAGGGTGGACACAAAATCAGTCTGTTGCATGGGACCCTGCAGGAGGGGGGCAAAGGTCATTGCAGGGGGAAAATTTGAAAATTGGTCAAATCTTATTCAAAACCATTCTAACATGTTCCTTTATTCATAACGAACCAGAAAAAGTATTCGTTGACCCATCTCTGATGTAAGAGTTGTATCCGAAAACATGAAAAGTCATTCCAAGGGTGATGAGATTGGCTTATGGGAGTGAACAATTTCAAAAGTGTCCGATTTTGTTCAATATGGTCTCAAATTGTTCGTTTTGCAAAACCGTCTGTACAAAGTAGTATTTTCAAATGCCTACGATCATTCGTTGCTATGGTTAACTTACAGATCAATATAAAGTTTTTTTTATTTTTATTTGGAAATAAGGAGTTTTGTTTGATACCATAGAAACAATTGATCAAAGACGTTGGAAAATATTACTTTGTGTAGACAGATTTGCAAGACGAACAATTTGAGACCATTTTGAGCAAAATCGGACACTTTTAAAATGTTTCATTTCCATAGGTCCAACATGTGAACCCTGTAATTACCCTTCATGTTTTTGGATATATCTCAAAAACCCTTCATCAGATATGTGTCAAAGTATACTTTTTCCGCTTCCTTATGATGAGAGGAACATGTTAGAATGGTTTTGAACAAAATTTGACCAATTTTGAAATAGAGTTAATCTCCCAAACCGTAGATGCTAGAGACTTCATTCTTTTTTTTTTAATGAAAGAGAGAAGGAAAACTAAAAAAAGTATGGAATAAGATTTTTTATATTTTTGTTCGTTTTTGCATATGGTGCGTTTTTAGGCATACGGTGCACTTATTTTGATCCAAAAATAACATTTTTGGATCAAATTTGGATTTATTTTTGCTATTAAAAAAAAATAAGTAAAAAGAAAAAAATCTAATTCCATACGTTTTACTTTTTTCTTTCATTTAAAAAAAGAATGAAGTCTCTAACATCTACGGTTCGGGATATTAACTCTTTAAAATCCGACACCAAAAATCCAAGATGGTCGCCAATTAAATATGCAAATTAGGTGATTTTTTTTATTTTTGTGTTTTTGGTCATCCAAGGTCTGTTCAAATGTGCTGTAAGTGCATAACAATGCATTTTGTAATCTGTTTTAAAAATTACTTATTCTTTTCACTGAGTTTTCTATTCAATAAATATAGATAATTCCTACTTGAGAAAACGCAATCAGTAACAATCCTTTTGCCTTTTTACGTGGGAAAGCGCATGCAAAACGGCCAGAAATTTTAGCTTTTGTCGAAGACACTAGCCTATCCCATATGTGTAAACTAAAACCTTTGTATGTTAATGAGATAACTTACGAATCATTTGAACATACTCTATTTTTGAATTCATGCAACGACTTTTGTCAGAATTGACACGTTATTACCCTGTCACAATTGTTCTCTAAATTCGCCGCACTGACTAATATCATTAAGATTCTTAGGGTAGGGCCAAGAAGTATTTTTAGTCTTATAATACATTTAAATGATCGGCCAAAATTCAGCTCGCTGAAATATCGCTTATTTCATTTTTTTTATTCATGAAAAATTACAAGAAATGCGGGTTTTAACATGCGTATTGCGTATGAATATTCATGAGTTCGGATACCCTAGTTTAAAAAGCCTGTAAACTCGCCAAAGTTACATAGAATCTCAAACCAAACTTGCACTTAGAAGCAGAAATGTTATGAAAACATTTTGAAATTTAAAAAACATGAACAATTTGGAAATATAATTAATTGTCTTTTCGTCTGATTTTGCGAGTGTTTATTTTCCTCGAATGAGGTCAAATTAGGTCTTTGCGTTTTACCTAAAATCTACGGTTCTGGGCTTAATATATTTAAGAAACTTGGTCAAAAGAGAGCGACAACACTTCTTTAACAGATATACTAAAACATTTGCGGTAATTTTGCGTAAAACACCTATCACGTAAGAGAATGTGACCATTGGTCCAATGAGATCAAATAAAGCATCAAATTTCTACGCAAAACATCATATATCCCCGGAAGTGATCAATCACGCGACATTTGTCTATTATTACGTATAGGTAAAACACTCTCTCCATGTCAGCGACATCTCGATAGCCAAGTGGATAGGCTATTCGCTTTTGATGCGAGAGGTTCCAGTTTTGAATCCCGTCGGCGCCTTTTTTCCCCTTTTTTCATTTGAAAACAAAGTATTATTTTGTCCCCTCATATTAGATTGATATTCCTTAAATAAACTACTTTTACAAAATAATTTCTTTAGATAAACATGATAAAATCATTTCCCAATAGCCCGTAAATGATATGCACAGTCAGAGCACATGTCCTAGCCAACATGGTCAAGCTCGGAGCTGCTACACGTGGTATGGTAAATGACGTCAGATTTGCCTGATATAGTCCAAGACTTTCGAAACGTGTGACTTGTCGTTTACGATGTTCGCTGTGTATATCGGGATAATGTGATATCAGTGGCGGCGGAAGGTAAAAATTTTAGGGGGGGACGTCTTTTTTTGAGCAAAAATGGTCGGAGGAAAATTATGATTTTTTTTCGTAATACGCGCGTAGCGCGCGCAAAAAATTCTGTCAAATCTGCTAATTTCAGCTAAAAATTATATAAAAAATCTTGATATTTGCACAAAAATGGCAAATTTGTACTTAAAATTAGAAAATATCTTATAATTCGCGCGAATTTTTTTGAATTTTTAACGATTTTATTATCAAAACAAAGGGAAAATTTCAATTTCCTTTCCTTTTCTTTATTTCTTCTTTATTTTTTGAGGGGGTCCTTCCCCCCTCGTGAAATAAAGGGGGAGGGGACGTGTCCCCCCGTCCCCCCCCCGGGTCCGCCGCCTATGGTGATGACCGACATCACGTCCCTTTCGAATGTTTAGTTGTACTGAATTTTCCCTCGATTTATTTACTGATTTAAAAGTCTTACAGGAAAGAAATATATTTCAAATTTCATAAATATGATGTCTAATATCTTATCTTGCAGTTTGTATAAGCCATTTTACATAAAAATTTGTTAAACACGCTACACGTAATTAGATTTGACCTCATGATTTTAAAAGCTTAAAATTGACAATTTCTTTTAATGTAATGAAATGGAAAAAATTCATTCCCCACTGTCAAAAATAGACTTATCTTATTAAAAAACTCTTAATATTTTCATCAACATCTTCATTTCTATTTGCATTAACCCCTTTGTGATTACAGGGCTTCAAATTCCGATCCTATCTGTCCCGCCGAGAAAAAAAATCTAGCGACCAAGTTTTCCTGATATGCACCTAGGATATACCCGTGAAATGAAAATTAAATTTCGTCTAATGAGCCCATTTGCATAGGTCCTAAGAACTGGTTGTGATACTTAACGTAAACACGCGGAAAAACAGTAGGCCTGTTCAAATGTGCTGTAAGTGCAAAACAATGTATTTTGTAATCTGTTGTGAAATATTGTGTTAACCCATAACTTATCCTATTCACTGAGAATTCTATTCAATAAATATAGATAATCCCTACTTGAGAAAATGCAATCCGTAACAATCCTTTTGCCTTTTTACGAGGGAAAGCGCAAGCAAACGGCCAGAAATTTTTACTTTCGTCGAAGACACTAGCCTATCCCATACTTTGATTGACAGGCCTCTTTTGTGCTTAAGATTAATTCTTTTGTCAATTACAATTTGTAAACTATTTGTGAACTAAATCCTTTGTATGTTAATGTGATAACTTACGACAAATTTGAACAGGCCTAGGGTATTAAATGTATTTTCCAGAAGTTTTAGAATTGTGGGAGGAAAAGTAGTAATAGGGCAATTACTAGATTACTAGCCCCTACTCGATGAATTTAGTCGCTTCCTATATTGCGTCCCGAAAACCTGTTAGGGTGGTAGCTCACAATGGTAAAACAAATGAAGTGATCAACTACTTCTACCTATCGCACTACTATCAGATAGAACATTGCATTCTAACGGCTTTGCTTCGATCTGGAACAATCTGTTAAGCACAAAATACCGAAACACGACCGTATTCATTCTTGTAACAGATTTCACCATTTAAAATATCTCCACTTTACGGCTCAATATTCCATTTGTTTTTCCATAAAGCTTGGGACAGGCCATATTTCATCAGCTTTCAATATAGCCTTACCCTATTACCTAATGCAGCAAGTTCATATTGCTGAGAGCAATTTACTGTTGTTCCATAATCCACGGATTTAGCTTGATGGTCATTCCGACCAAACCAATCAATTTTCTTGCTACGGCAGTGAGAAAAAACGTGTTTATTTAGTGCACGCGTCCCAGAAACCTTATGTTACTAATCATATAGCCCATTGCCATTCAGTTAATACCCAATACCTATAATTTGTATTAAATAAAAAAAAATATTCCTCAGGACCGAATTTAATTCCACATGTATTAGTATAGGATAGCATGCATGTGCTTTTTATTCATTTTTGGTGCGCAACAATTCTTTTTCACAAAATATACCTGAAAATGCTTTTAGACAGTCACATTTTCCAATTTTATGCTGTTTTTACTACTGTATAAACCATTTTGATCGAAATCTTATAGTATTGCTTTAATTGGTTAATTCATTGAATCTTGTAAAAAAATCGACACTAAAATATTTCCAAACAATTCATGCAGGAAATGTATGGATAATACATGGTTCCTAGGTTTCTATTTCAGGTGGACCCGTCATGATTGCCAAAATTCTTAAGTCTCACTCAGTGCATATTGGATATCAATAATAACCCTTTACCTTATCAGGGTCGAATAACCCTTCCTGTGACATACTATAACCCCTAGTTCTACGAAGGAGGGGGGGGGGGCATCCTACTGACTTTTTATGCCGCTAAAAACTCATTGCACGCAGCGCTAAACGACTTGGTGTACCTATAAGTTAACCTTTTGCGCTTATTGTAGCGAGAAAGATAACTCTACCACCTTTAGAGAGTATACAGTGTCTATTAACCCTCGTCTAACCAGGGAGGGGGGGGGGGGTTGCCCCCTTCCTGTGACATACTATAACCCCTAGTTCTACGAAGGAGGGGGGGGGGCATGCTACTGACTTTTTTATGCCGCTAAAAACTCATTGCACGCAGCGCTAAACGACTTGGTGTACCTATAAGTTAATCTTTTGCGCTTATTGTAGCGAGAAAGATAACCCTACCACCTTTAGGGAGTACAGGGTATATTAAAAGTTCGGAGGTCAGGGCGAGAAGTTGGTGTAAGTTCATGATTTTAAAAATGTACTTTTTAGTCATGTATATAGCAGATATTCATTTCAAACTTGGTATTTAGGTAAAACTAGTAATTTTCTACTATATTTAGTCAAACACCGCATGAAAATCGGATATTCCTACGATTTTTTAGAAAATTTCGATTATGCCTATGTTTTCTCTACAAATGCCGATTTTTCACATATTGTAAGTATGACGTCATAGTAACAACATACATTAACGGGTGACCCTGAATTTGGTATCAATGGAATGAGGGGAATGATACCTATCCATTAGTACCACATGCGGAGGTCTGTGTTGTGTGAAAATCGCTTCTTATAACTAGGGTTAACCAAAAAGGCCCTTATCGAACCAAGGAGGGATTGTTTCAACCCCGTCAAGTTTCCGATAAAGAACGAAAAAGCAACTAAGAAATAGCATTTTATGGCATAAGTTATATTTCCAGTGCAACAGTTTTGACGAACCATCATAAAGACTTCATCACAAACACATATACCGGTAAAAGCGAAACGAAATTAGGACACAAATCATGTAAGTATTTACCATCCAGTGCGCACAAATGGGTGAATACATGTGCCCCTTGTCATCACTCCTAAATGCCGTATTTTTGAACTTCATACTATTCGGATTTCATTTACCCAGAAATAGAACTTACAACTTCAATATAATTCACACCAGGACTTTTCTACCTTAAATAAGAGCTCCAATCGCTCATTTTCGGATTTTAATATACACTAGCACCGGTTCTCACTTTCACTAGTGACAAAAGCAATCACTCAAAATAAAGCAAGTTATTTTAACGCTTTCTAGTATCAATGCCACACATTTCAACGTATATATTTCTTACCATCTCAACACTTACGAGATATTAAGGTATAAGGTATTCCTACGGGTGGTCATTCTCGAAGGAATTTTGCATTGAAATTTATTGGTTAAATACCCTAAATAGAAGTAACAGAAACACAAAATTTGAAAAAAAAAAGTTAAATAATAATTAAACAGTTTTCATCCAAAATTGAGAAATAATCAAAGATTTGAGGGTTGCAACAACTTCCTCCATGGATAGACGTGTTACAAAAAATAGCCTGGGTTGACTACGGTTAAAAGTATGTGTCTCAAATTGTACGAAAATCAATTCAATAGAATCTGTTAGAAAGCCTTTACAACTTCAAAAAAAAAAACAGTCTCACGTAAAACGGGTTAATCATTTTATTCTATTACTAGTACATCATTGCACATTGAAAATGTATGGTTTTAATGTTAATAGCTACCTTCAAGATAAATTTGTGTCAAAACAAGTAAAACTGTCAAGAAAATAAAACATACCGTATGGTATTAACAGAGCTGTGCTGTCCAGTTGTTTTTTCTGCCATACATGTATATTATAACTGACATGACTTAGATAACGGGGATGGCGTTGTTGTACCATTATACATGGGAGAATGAGTAAAAAGTCAAAACACATTCTTGTTATAGCGACATCTCTGGATTGAAAGCTGACTTTACTTAAAGATCCATGCTCATACTCTGCTTTCGCATTTCATCAATTGAATGTTTATGTATTGTATACAACTCTTAGCATTTGATATTTTCACAAAAAATATAACTTCCGCGTAATATCGTATGCCCCAAGCATACCTTTGTGAAAAAAAAACCAGTACATGTATCTTGATGATCCTAATATATATACAGCTTCTAACTTCAGAGTTTATTATTTTGTTCACAAAGTTACGTGGTATTTTCACAAAAAAATATAACTTCCATGTACTACCGGTTTCGTCTAATAATATCTGATCTTGTTTTAAGTATAACCCTGATCACAAAACATTGCAGCGTCTACCATTACACGTTACTTGCCTTAAACTTTTGTACCGTTGATTTTGACATTTCACCGGTAATAAATCATCCAATATTTAGTCCATAACCCACTAAGTTACCATTTTTAATGCCTTGGAGGACAGGAATATGCCTTGACGGTATCATTGTGTCCTTCAGAACCCTCAAAGTAGACCACATAGTAGTGGGTTGGCTAAATATTGGATGATTTATTACCAGTGAATTGTCAAAATCAGTGGTACAAAAGTTTAAGGCAAGGAACATGTAATGGATGTGTTTACGGTGTCACTCAAGTATAATGTTGCAGGCATAGCGTGACCAAGAAAAGGGTGAATTAGGTTTGTTTTTTGAGAACTGGAGGGTGAATCAGGTGACACTGTTTAGGGTCATGATCAAAACAGCAGTTTTTAAGAAATACGGTACTTTTTCAAACCCTAGTGCGAAAACAATATCGATAAAATCCCGGTTTAAGGGGTGTTTTGAAAAGCTGTGGTCCTGCAACATTATACTTGAGTGCCCCCGTGGCTTCCTTTTTGATTACCAAACATCGGTCGGAGGCCGGTTGTTATGTGACCACAGCATAAACCTGAAATGTCCATGTGTTTGGCACATTATAGTTTAGATTTTGATTTAGCATTATATCCATTTCACAAAAAATGTACATTATATAAAATGCATATAACCCCGAGGGTAATTCTGCCATGTTCATTCAGAATGAGATTAAATTTTAGAATAAAGTTGAACATATGATCTATATGAATATGCATGAGAAGCTCAAATATTTGTTTATCTCTATTTACATATTTGTATACATAGATGATACTCATAAAGGTTGATGCCAGTATGATTTTGGATTCGCCAATCAGCACCTTCGAGGTCTGTTCAATCGGTACCTCCTGGCAGTACTCTTTTTGAAGATGCCTACTTCGAAATCAAAGTAATGTGGTAATTTGTATTACACCTTTTTAGTCAAAGTACTCAATAGACTTTGAAGTGTACAGTACGCAGTCGATTAACGCCCATAAACTAATATGGCCACACGGGAAAATAAATTGGTCAGTAAGGGTCATAATATCGAACCTAAAAAGTTGGTTTGGTTGATTTCCGGGGGTTTGGGGTGCAGAGGAAGTAGTCCTCACCCGCTGCAGTTTTGAGTGAAAGATCATATTTTAGCGGCCATTTTGAATAAAACGCCCTCTAAGTACCATTTTTGTTATGTTTTATGACTGATTCATATTTATTGATCACATACAAACTTGGATTGTCATTTATGCTATAATCACTCGAAGATAACCTCATTGTTTGACCTTTTGTCCAGTATTCGGTCATTTTGTAGGATTTTGGCGGCCATTTTGAAAAATGCCCTCCATCAGGTAGTGCGTTCAGGACTTTGGCTTTGTATCTCTGATATTCTTATTCCTCATAAAATGTCAGTCTAGAAAAATTATACGTGATAAACTTCGGCTCCGGGTGATACCTAGCTCCATTTCAGCCTGTACTAGTGTTTTTCAACCATAACAACATACCTAATCTTTCTGAATGATTCATGCACAAACATTTTAATACGCAGTGATTTGTTCTTAATCAATCCTAATCAATCATTGCTAGTTTTATTATACAATACAAACACACCAGTTCACAATGCTGTAAAATACAAGGGATACTGTGTGCTTCATGGTTTACTTTAAAAAAGTGACACATCTGGTGTAAGCAGCCTTAATATGTAACATGAGACCATGTACATTCTTTATGAGACAATTATTTTAGTAATGAAGTCCCTTCTGAATAGTACCTTAAATTGGTTAACCAATTATATGAAGTCTTTGTCTATAATATTAGTGTAAAGTTATTTCAGTTTTGATTAGTTTAAATACGATTAGTTAATGGTAATTAGTTAATGGGTCATATGCATAAAAAGAGTTAATGCTTTTTTCTTGATATTTTGAGTATAAACTGACGTTTGTATGCATAAAATGCAGTAGACGCTCTTACTGAAAACTTTTTACTAGTAAAATTTACTCTTCTAACTTTTACTTGATAAGAAGGAAATACTACCACTCAAATGCATAAAACCAAGTAATTACTAGACTTCTCATAGTAAATCCAAGGTAGCTTCAGAGCTACATGTACCTAGACTGTTTACTTGACGAAAAGTTGGTTAAATTTGCCGTATTTATGAAGTTCCTCAGAAAGCTGAAATCTAAAAGATTCGGATAATTCATAAATATCATAAATATATATTAAAAATGAACTTTTTTTATATTTTTTTTGCGTTCTCCAAAATTAGTTAAATTAACAATACAAAAACCTTCATAACTTTGCAACGGAAGGTCGGATTTGAAAAATTCAAACGGATTTGGATTCTTTAGATCACGTGCTTTCATTTAAAATTCATTTGAACAATTTGATTCATAATTTAAAAATCACCTGAAGTGTCTACTTGTAAATTATGATAAAAATACAACTTAAGTAAACGAGCTGAAAAGTTATGGGATTTGCTAAATTTCAACAAACGGTTCATGTAGTAGAAAGTAAATGAAGCAAATAGGCCTACTATCAAATACCAGTATTTCCTTTGTAGTAAATGGAAATGGTCATGCATACCGAATCGAGATTTAATCTGCCACCTTGTACTTGGCAAATATTGATTTTCCATGATTTTAGAAAACCTTAATGATCTCGAATAATTTTAAATGCGTCCATTTCAATCGGGCCGTAAAGGTACAGAAATATCAACAGTTATAAAGTGCAGTGCTGTAACTGTTTAATTTTTAGCATGCATATATTTATTTCCAATTCCGAATTAAGAATTTGCATGGTGGCAACCCAAACACCCGAACTTAACCGCCCCCCCAAAAAAAAACCCGTCGTCGCCATCTTTAATTTTTTCATCGAAATTACCACAAAATATGAACAATTAATAAGGAATTATTAAACGTATACATAACGGATACAACCAGTTGGATATTAAATTGAACACACTTTTAACAAACTAATGGCCAACAACAATGTAAAAAACAAAACAATAGTGAGATTAAGCACGTTTGGCATACGTTTTGGTCTATACGATTATGTCGACAGAGCCCTCAGTCTTATTAGACATAATTACTTTCAAAATGCTTTAGTGCACTTTACACTTTAAGTACGCCGATGGGACACAACAGTGTCGAATCAACCAGACGCACCAACCAGTTTAATATTAACCAAATCTATTCAAGTCGGATCCTAAAGTCTTGAAGTGAGCCCGAGAGATGCTTCTCATTACCAATGGCAGATCTTTAAAAAATACAAATCACACCACAAAGGTTTTGAAAGTCTTTACAAAATGTGCCATAACTTTTAAAATCAGATTTTCAAATAACATATAGCAAAAATCTTCTAAAAACCCAAAAGTATAATCTATTATATTATATAAGGTTTATTCAAATTTGTACTCTGCTTCCCCAGAAAATATATTAATTATTTTATTGGGACACCCTGTATTCTAAACTATTATTAGAAACATGAATAACTGTGCATTGCTTACCTAATGTTGTCGCGTTTGGTCTCACGGCTCCTGGAAGAGAAGGGATAAAAAAATTGCACTGCCTATATCATTAACGCCGAACTTGAAAATTGAGGACAAATTTAATTGGTCGATACAAATATTATACCACAAGAAATTTACATATAAACATTTCACTTGATTCGGATTATTCGCTTTCAAGCTAGGAGATTTACAACCTTCTTTATCCTGCAATGATCTTGCCACATGTGGCAAGGAAAGCACGTTACTCAATTTTACGTTTTTGCAAAGTTTATTTTGTACCATAACGTTTTAATAAAATCTTAAAGTTAACAAAAGTATACATTTACAGAAAGGAACATGAGGGTGATATTAATTTTTGACCAAAAATCACATTTTTTGAGAAAATCACAAAAAACAATTCTTTTGGCCATTAGGGCTTCCAAACAAGCTAAAAATAACAATCTTTAAAAAAAATGACTTACAGAATTTGAATTTGAATTTAAAACTCACACTCAGGTGTTGCGTTTTTTATGTTTGTGGATTTTGGCAAATTTTTTCACTTTCATTTGTGGTCATTTTTGACCTTTTGTTTCTATTTTAGTTAATACCAAAAATCGTAATTGTACTTGAATTAATTTTATTGTAGTCATTTTGAAAAACATGTTTCAGATTGTAAGTTGTATTGTATCGAACGCAAGGAAGATGAAGTATGTTATACATGGTGTGCCATAAAGAACTTTTATTACTTTCAATGCCTTGATTCTCAATTTTATAAAATTACTGTAATTAAAACACGTTAATTTGCTTTTTGAACCATATGAATTGACCAAACCAATCTCATGTTATCTTCATTTTAGTAAAATCTAATTTTTCAATTGTTTCCAAGAACTTAGAATGTAAATGGAATAGTAATATTGCAATATTGTAACAATCTGTGTTATAAATACGACAGAGCTATCGGATTCCGACAACTATTAACGATAGCAAATATTTCAGAAAATATGAAAATAGTTTGATCAATTTTTATTTTTATTAGTCCTACAAAGTAAAATATTGATAGTTATCAATCCAAATTGATTACAAAATAATCAACATGTATGAGAAAAGCAATACAATGTGTTTATCGGAATCCGATAGCTCTATCGGAAATGATTCACAGTCGTGCTTAAAGGTGTACGTTCCGGTCACATTCTCATCCCCAGGGCTCAACCAGAAGTAGTATGTTTTTGATGCCAAATGAAAGCCCATATTTTTCTGATTCTAAATCCAAAATTTCACTTCACAATTCTTTATAGTTTTGGAAATATAGCACAAAATGTAAAATTAATTTGTATACCTATTTTCCATTTCGTTTGTATTTACATAATAGCCTCATCCACAGGGTTGCATACTTTCTTTTGCCTCTCAGGAGAAAACAAGACACAAGCTACAATGCATTTCAGAGGTCAAGTCAATCAGTTAAAAGTAAATCATACACATCCTGAAATAGGAACCTACACATTTAAGAAACATTTTTCCCATTAGCTCTCATGAGCTTCCTGAATAATCATCTCCTCTATTGAATGTTAAGGCTACTGTCCCTTGAGATGAGCAACAGACCGGAAAGTCAAGTTCATTGTAAGTTTTGGCCAACTTAAAAATGTTCGATGATCACAATTTTTGGTGTGTATAAGAAATAGAGTCTCTAGTTTATATA
>JXSR01S007809.1:49489-67667 GCA_000969725.1 Ophiothrix spiculata
GCTTTTTTTAATTTTTTTTCTTACATCGAGAGAAAAAAAAAATTCCGCGTGCGCATAGCCTTTTTTGACTAAAAAAACAACAACCGCGTAGCACTTAGGGTTTTTGGCCTAAGGAAGCTGAGACAGAGTTTTTTTTTTTGGCCTTATTAGCGATCTAAAATCAGAAGCAGTGGATAAAACTACAACAAATCTATACTAGAATTGTACTAGAATTGTTTTCCAAATGTGCAGCTAAGGGAATATTTTCCAGGGGTTCTGGGTAAGTACTTACCCGGAGGGAATTGAGATTGGCTTTGTGTTGTAGGGGGTCTTGATGTCCGTGCTGATGAAGGGGGTCGAGATGTACCAACTGATGAAGGAGGCCGAGTTGTCCCTGCTGTCGTAGTGGGACGAGTTGTCCCTGCTGTTAATCCGCAGTCTGCTTCATCAATGCCATCATCACAATCGGCGAAGTTATCACAAACAATATGTTCCGGAAAACAATGCAATGAGCCCAAGTAGAGACAGCTATACTTGCCTGCACTGCCTGCAGTATTACAAAAACCATGAAAACAAGGGCCATTAAAACAATCTCAAACGGTACTGTACTACAACCCTATCTCTTTACACTGTGGAAATGACAGGTGATAATTTATGCAAATCACCCCAACATGTGCGATCTGGTTCCAAACAAACAAAGTGGACATTTTTACCACAGAATAATTTCTATCAACTAAAAACACATGTATACATATGCTGACATTTTTAAGGAAAAATATTGGGTACATTGTATGATAAAATATACTAGTCTAAATGTTGGCTTCAAAAAGGATATTCATATTAATTTCAAAGTTACGGGCACCATTCGCGATGTTTAAGTTTCAAATCAGTCCAATCAGTAAAATAAGTCACTTCGGATATTGATTATGTTTCTATGAAAAAGTCACTATGATATGGTAGTTATTTCTTTCTCACGATATAAAATTATGCCCACCTTGGGGAGCTTTCGATCCACCTTGACGCTAGACCTTTTTCAACCCGACGAACGGGGGGCGCTATTGGGAAGAATTAGAAACTACTTAAAAAGTAGAGGGAATGGGATGATTCTCATGGAAGGTGACGATGTGTCTAGAACATTTTCTTACTTGTCAAACCTAATTTGGATATTGGTTTGACAGAAAGTTTGTATCGAGAAAACGATTATACGTTGTGTATTAATAACATTTTCTTAAGAAGAAACACATAAAAATAATGGCACTGACATGTAGTACAGTTGAATTCGTCCGATTTATCCGGGCAATCATACAAGCCGTCACACTGAAAATTCGTTGGTACACATCCGCCATCCAGACACGAGAAATCAGAATCCCCGCCTGCATAGAACAAATATATAAAGAAAGTCACACAGAGAGTCAAAGGTCACTCGCACACAGCAGATGAAACAGACAGTCCACACATTCTTCTTACTTTTTTCAATCACATAAGGCGAGGTTCCCAATTCATGACGAAAGCTTTTGAGTCATACAAAAGGGCTTGACGTAATTGTGAAAAATACTGAGTCATGATTCAAATATTGATATAGTACAGTGGATTGAATGATGCAGACAAATGCGCCAGGGTCTCTACCATTATAAACACTACTTCAAGGGAGGTAGATATGAATTTCTCCTTATATTTTTGCGTCATGACTCAAACTACCTTTCGTCATGGTTCTTGCGTCAAAGCCTTTCGAATGTCGGAAGATATTCCGTCATGAATTGGGTACAAGGCCTAAAAAGATGTGTTTGTTTGTTTGTTTATTTTTTATTTGGCATTGTCAACTAGAAAATAACATAAACATAGCAATAGAAAAAAAATACACAAACCACATGAAATTGCAGAACCTGCTGCAACACCATCCATGAGTAAGAATACACTGACACCAAAGCTGACAAAACCGGTATTACCCATTAAGCCTACCTGAAAAAGGACGCTTATTTCCAATGGGGTCCCAAAAAACGAAAGCAGATACCGTGAATGAAATGCAGAAAAAGAAAAACAAAATTAAAAATTGGAGATAAAACAGCTAAAAGGACCAAAAATAAGCCTAGACAGTAAATTCACCCCTTTCTTGGTTCAAAGTGACATTAGCAAGATGTTTTTTCACACTTTGTTTTAAGGCGTATTTAGTTGGGATATGTTTGGTGGAAGTGCATTCCAATCCTGAATGGCGTTGTAGTAAAAAGAGGTTGAAGCTATGCCCTTTACTGAGGGAACAACGAAATTAGAATCTCTGGATCGAGTCCGATGTATGCCGGATGTTCTTTTAAAATCCTGCCTGAGATAAGAATCACCATTGGAATGGTAAATATTAAAGGCATAATTGAGCCGCAATTTCTTAACTGGGTTACTAATATTGAGATAGTTTACGAGATTGAGCTCTGTTTGGCCTATATGGTCTCTGACAGACAATTTAAAATAAAACGACTGATCTTATTTTTATTTGGAGTTATTTGGAGTTTTTGCTTGTACTTTTTACTCAAATTGCAAAACCAGGAGTTGCAACAAATAGATACTGCACACATACTAACCGATCGACCTAATAATACACGCACACTTAGGCGCTTGAGCACAATTAGGCCACAACTTTGTGCGGCCGGCCGCAACTGGCCACAGCCTTGATTTTCCAAAATGGCGACCGTAGGCTTGATTATGTACTTCAATTTCAAAACGTGTAATGAATATTTTAAAATAATCTTCAGGTGAAAAGTCAAGCCTACGGTCGCCATCTTGGAAAATCAAGGCTGTGGCCAAGTTGCGACCGGCCGCACAACCTTTTGGCCTAACGCCTTTAATATAATTTCCCTTGACAAATTTCCTAATGAATGAAACCAAGCGTGAAATGGGTGTACGAGTCATAATACCAAAGGTATATCAAGTCTGTTCACAAAGGTTTTTCTATAAATCAATAGGATTACTTATTTTTCGACGTCTAGTCTAGGCAACTACGTTTTCGGTGATTTATGTTACTTGTCCCCTCGCATTTCAAAAAACCCGTATTGAAGAAAAGGAGATACTACACTGTTGGGCAAATAATTTACCCAACGTTGGTTCAACTATGAACAACCCTACTTCTGGGTAAATAATTACCAACGTTGCGTAAAATGTTGGCTAATTACCTAACTGTTGGGTAAAAGTTTTGGCTAATTACCCAAATATTGGGTAAAATTTCACCAACAGTTGGTTAATATTATTTACCCAACAATTGGGTTGTTCATAGTTTAACCAACGCTAAAAAATTGCCCAACAGTGTAACAGTGTAACTAGTGAAAGAGCTCATGAGCATGTATGTACTCACATATGGACCCACAATCCTTTTCGTCGCTAGAATCTGGGCAGTCTGCTTCTCCATTGCATAGCAAGTGGTAATGTATGCAGTTGCTATTCCCGCAATCAAATGAATGCTCATTGCACTTAATTGCTAAAAAAAGAAAAAAAATTGAAATCATTTATACATTATGACCAAATTTCATCAAATTAAATGAATAACCAATAAGCCTTTCATGATACCTGGTTTGATAATTAATTTGTAAGCGTTATCTTACCTCCCATACGGAATCACATGAGTTCCACCTTACCAAACTTTAAAACTTCTCATGAGTCATCAAAATCTTTTAAGGTGTCATATACCGCCGGGAACTATTCTCTGTTCACCACAACATATTTTTGTAAATTGAGGGGCGTTGAAGGATCATTTTGTGCTTTGCTTCCAAGCATTCTCTTGGCGCAGTCAAGCGTGACAAAGACATTCAATCACCTGCGTATCACTCTACTACAGATAAACATTCCATATGACCACTCTTCTTGAGTATAGAAGTGACCTTGACAAAGGCGTTTTGACCCATTTTTGTTGCTGTCCCCTTACCAGTAGGCCTACAGTACATGAGAAAATTGATCACATTCGGAGTTCCATTTCACATCCAGCAAGATTACCTATCAAATCTGACCAAAGCAACATGAGTTTCCAGTTATTTTCATCATAAATTGACCTTTACATTAAAAAAAAGTGGTAAAATATTTTATTCCAACTTTATGAGCAACCGTGTAGATTCCTGGGATGTATATCCATGTATATTTAACTCGATACGTTCGTACGCCTCGCACATGACTGCGTGTGCGCACGCCTTGACATGCCACACCCGCAAAAAATATTACATAATAGAGGGTTTGCACTACGCGATATACACCATACACGCAACCGTTCTCACTTGCCATCTTGGTAGGGTCGGAGTAATTTGTAATGTAAACAAGACATCAAAATCGACTCTAACTTGTGATTGACTTCAAATAAAGACTTGAAAATTAAACTAAATAAATGTAATATTGTTGTCATCATCAGCTGTGATCTGGTATCGTGACACTACTCAAATATAATAATATGACGGACTCTATAGGTTCCACAGCACCTGTTGTTTTACATGCAAATATTGTGTCTTGTTGTATTATTTATGGTGTGAAAATGCAATAAAACCATTGATTTTCTAATAAACAATGAGATTTTCTGTCATTTAACAAGCAAGTGGGGTTAAGCAGCTCGATATTTCCCTGCATTACCCTACATATTTACCATCTTAAACGACAGCCCGTGTTCTGGATGATTTCTAGACAATTTTTAGAGGGAAAATGATCAAATATGAGCTCATATTGGAAAAAAGTCTAAAGTAAAAATCTAGAACAAAACTAAGCCACTCAACCCACATTTCAACTACTTTTGAGACGCTTTAGTGCAACGAGTGCGTCACGTAATATCGGCGCCCATGAGTCATAGGGTGGTGCGAGGTAGATCAATTAGTGGTGTGGAATCTATAGATAAGTTGACATCCCTTTCATACCTCCACAGCCTGCTTCATCACTCTTATCTCCACAATCGTCAGATCCATCACAGACATACTCAGGTAATATGCAGTACCCCTCAGTATTGTTACATCTTCTCTGCCATGGACGACCTAAATATTAACAGATAATGTAAATAACGAGGGCATCAACGATGCATAATAATCTCACACGCAGTAATTCTTGGCTCTTGGGGTCAATTCTTCTACAAATTTATATTTTAACATCTAAAAAATAACATTTGACTTTGCAGTTGCTTTACCTCAAACAAAAAAGCCTTCCGGTGTTGTAAGGGGTATAATGGTGCAGGCTGGCATAGGCAAGGTCAAGGGTAAAATTGTCTAACAACTAATGCCATTTATGATGGTTTATATTAAGTGACTTCTGCAACCCTAAAACATACATGATGAAGGTGGAAATGTAAAAAATGCACCATACATGTTGTCAAAAATATGCATATAAACTGTCTTTAATATAAACTAGCTCGTATGTGATTGATTGAATGAGTGTATGCGTAACCTAACCGTTTTGTAAATGAGATTTTAAAAGGTCCTTTGGGTTAATTATTGCTATAGATTACTTACATTGACAATTCTTCTCATCACTTCGATCTCGACAATCAAAAAATCCGTCGCATTGGTCACCTGCATACACACAATCACCTGAATCACATGTAAATTGGTATTCAAGGCCTGTAAATGGAAGAAAAAACATGTGAGGAATTAAAGAGAGACATTTTCAAGTTTACAGTAAAATTCACATGTGGACGATATACAAGATATTCCATTTCTAAGATTGATAATTAATAATTAGCTCAATAGTAGTTCATCAAGATGGACCACGTGCGTGAGGTCAAAGACTGATCCGAGAACGCTGACAGCCTGGTAAGAATAACTGTGATATTGAAGAGGTACTCAATAACAGTGTGCAAGGTTTTGAGCCCGGGTACTGAAGGAGTTTTAGTTGAAACACTAATAACAGGGTTTTTTTTTTTTTTGATTTGTTGAAATTAATTATGTTGAAATTATTTGCAACAACTCAGTAGACTCTTTTTTCAATGAAACAAAACGTAGACAGGTGTACCTTTCCTGTGGTGCAATGGTAAGATCATTATTATACTAGTACTCGTAAGTTTTTTCCATCTACCGTTTTGTCCCTCCCTGGGGGAATTCTCACATTTAGTTGATATACGGGTATGTGCTACGGTTTATAATTTCGCGGTTTTAGGTATAGCGATGGGTGGGTTTTTGTTACAGACCTAATGCGCCCAAATGGATTTTTTGGGAAAATTGTCTTATAAAGCGCACAATTTGGCCCAAATTGGGTGTTTTTTGCGGAAAAATAGTATGGTGAAGGGTTGCATATTTTTTTAAGTATAGAGAACAGTCCTTATTGCAAAGTCTCTGTGGCACACCCCTGTACAATTTTTTTTCACCCCCCCCCCCCCGGGTACCCAGGCAATATATTTAAATAATCTGACACCAAATACTCTATTTTTTTCACGTGTCACACTAGACAATCGGTTGTTTTCTATCCCGCAGCTATAATTTTCATACATTCCTATATATATTTGAAAGAATTAATAATGATGTCTACATGGGTAAGAATCACCGTTCGTAAGGCGATCCCCTTTGTTTCCCACATTTGACATAGGGAAGTGTGGCTTATACCATTACCAATCATTCATCTGGTTCTCAAATTTCTGATTACTTTTTTCTTAAATCTTCACACTGAATGACCCTATTTTTCACACTAAGAGTCCCTTAATTTGATACAGAGGGTGGCACAGGCCTATCGTATTGCGTGTTATGTTGTAAGAGTTTGGTCAATTACCAGGTAACATCTCGACATGAATTATACTTACATGGGCAATCGTTCTCATCACTAAAATCCAGGCAGTCAAAATTGCCATCGCACTTGACTGCCGCATCCATACAAAAACCTAAATCGCATGCAAATTGGTCTGCTGTGCCTACAAAAGGAAGAAATACGACAATGGATTATCATTCATGCAATATGAATTTTATTTCGTGTCCTTAGTTCATGTACAATTCAGTAAACTTTAATCAACACTTATAAATACACGGGAATTATGAGGCTTTTCTTCATCCGCAAGTAAACAAAATCCCACTTACACGCGCGTCATAGATGTTGATGCGCGAGTCACATGTACTAAGCGCATTGAGTCTCGTGCAGTTCAGGTACACATGCGATTATATTTTCAATTCACAAGGTATTTGGTATTTGGTGTTGATCAAAGATAATGTATAGTTTTTGTTTGTTTATTGGTGTGTTTGAATGTTTGTTTGTTTTTTATTGAGCAATGTGTGTGTTTCAAACGGCATATAAAATGATATAATTTGATGCAATGGCCTTGTAATTGAATATTTTGTGATTTTATGGCACAGTTATCAATGAGTACATTTTTTCCCATTTTTTTTTTGCATATTCTTAGTTGAATGAAACTCTTTCACATTATAATCTTCAAAGATAGGGTCTTCTTGTTTTTCCGTGTGGGAATGTAATAATACCAAGTCCAAGTGTAATAGATTATTAAGTATAATTAGATACGCGTGGTATCTAAGCGTAAGATTTGCGCCTAATACGCAAAACACAACGCGTGCACTAGTTTTTTTACGCACTGTCTTCCCGATAAGCGCCGAAAATGGTGCGAAATAGTAAGGAGTAGGTACGTGTGATCCCGAGCCAACGGGCCTTCAGTGATAAAACTTTTACGTCCGATTTTTTATACCACAAAATGCTGATTTTTCAAATATTGAAGTTTGCTACCTCACGACGATTTGAAATCCCAATATATCTATTGATCTTATTCAACAGTTTATAGATAGGCGAGGTCACGCCAATTTAGCACCAGCACATCAGAGCACATGTACTCAACATGTATACTTGAACACACAACAGTAAAACCAATGAAATAATGACCAACAATTATGTTGTATACAGGACGTATACAGCTTGGATTAGAAAAACCATTGTTTTCAGTATATTTAGCTGGTTATTAATGTTATCTACAGACTATTACCTAACTTATACGCTGATCAAATCCCGAATTAAAATACTAGAAAAGGCAAATTATAGTGGATTGTCGTACAATTTTTACTAGACATCTGTGGTATTTTCGGCATGGTGTAAAACGCCAGTCAAACGCCTCTAAAAATCAACATTTTCAGCATATTCGATCACGTTAATTTACATTTTTTCTGCCGATAATATTTTTCATAGTCTCAACATGATTATTTGACTAAGTTTATAAAGCATTGACTGAAAGTTTTCCTAATCTTGTAAAAATAAATTTATCATTGTTTTTTCTATGGGTTTGCATTGCACATTTAGAGTACGGTAATGATGACATCATAATAGGGGCGCGGCAGAGGTGTAACCAATCACAGGGCTAACAGTCATTATAATTAGATCAATATCGACGGGGTAATTGAAACTGTTTTGTTGCTATTGGAACAATGCGCTTCAAATGGTTGTGACCTGTAGAATGTTTTAATATTTTGCTGGTCAATTGTGAATGTCAAGTGGATGTCCAATCAAGAAAAAAATATGGGGTCACCGACTGTTTTAAAAAGATAGCTAGAGATGAAATTATATGGGGTAAAATCTAAAAAACGATTTTCATCGCCGGGAATATCGAAATTATGTTTTATAACATGAAACAAATAAAAAATATAAATTACGTTAGTTAACCTATCGCTCTAGTTTTCAAGTTATCGTTAATTAAAAGACACATTACGTCATCATATATGACGTCACAGGGCGCTTAGATCATCGGTGATCCATATTTGTATTGCTGAATTTTGAAGTATAGACTCATATCTATTAACTGACAAAAAAATAAACAAAATCTACAGGTAGGAACCTATCACCGCGATTGTCCTTAAGCTTACATGTATAATTGCAGTTGGCCTCATCCGTGTGATCGCCGCAATCCAACTCGCCATCACAAATATAACTTGATGGTATACACTTTTGTTCACCACTAGAGGAGCAAATGAATTCATCAACAGAACCTTGAGATAAACAAAAAATACATTTGATTATGAACGGTGGTAGCACTTACGGCGACACACCACAAAATAGCTTCCCATTGACTTACTGTACAAAATGGCTTCCTAAAAACACCCGAAAACTCAATAATAAAGCAACTGGTTGCTTCAACACTGCCTTTTCTGAGATGATTATGATCTCTTCTAACACAAAATGATGATAAAAATACAACATCAAGGCAAAAATTTCAAGATTTTCACTGACAGCCGAATTTTGAATTACCAGAATCAAGCGCAAATTAAGGCCGATTTTAGAAATGCCGGATTGCGGGTGCTAGTTATTTAGTGTAGTGCGCCTGCAGCTACGCCAGTAAATATGTTTAGCCTACACGGGTCATTCAAAAAGTTTTACCTGTTGTATCATAACTTTTGTTATATTAAAAATAGCTTCTTGAAATATAGCTAAGAGTGTCACCTAGATATGGATAAATAAGCATTGCAAAATATTTTCTAGATTTCTGTAGGTGACCTAAAAAACACAGTTTCAGTACACCGGAAACGGTCAAAATAGGTGCAACATCTTTGAACATTCTGGGTAATGTCTATCAATGAAAGTTTACTTCGTCAATGACAAATAACTTGCTGGACTGTTAGATATACTCTCTTTCAAATTTGTTCTGTAACTGACATGAATTTTGGGTATACAGATGGTTGTTCATACATGAGTTGCACATAAAATCAATGTTTAATGTCATTAGATATTTCACCGTTTCCAGTGTTCCGAAACTTAATGTGGTTTTCAGGTCACCTACATAAATCTAGAAGAGATATTGATATGATTGTTTTAAAATGTGCAGGTGACATTTCTAGCTATGCTACATGTGTGCCAATTTTCAAGCAGACATGGTAACTGATAACCGCCCAATCTGGTAACTAAAAAAAAATCTTCATAATATACCCTCTGTCTATGCTTCAACCAAAATTCATACCGATACAGTATCTGGGCCACGCGAGGCCTATAATATGTAATGAGACTATTTTAGGAAATGTGTGATAAATTATTTTTAAATGTACATAGAATTTGCAGTTGGTCCCTCCTATTTTAAAATCAGATCGGTTTAACCATTTTAATAAATGAATGACCCCATATTTAACCTGGCGTTTGAACATGTGGTAAATTCGAAATTAAGGTAATAGGATTCTCTCTTTGGCAACTTGGTGTTAAAAATTCAAAGAAGAAAGCTAGGATCAGCAACTGAAATATTCATGTACTCACATGGTGTACAGTCGTGTTCATCGGTGAAATCAAAGCAATCTACGAACCCATCGCACACACTGGTGTCTGGAATACAGCCGGTGATCACTTTACAGGCAAACTCGGACTCGCCACCTGTTAAGAATATTCATATTCTCTGCGTTATAAATTTGTTTATACCGAATACCGAAAATGATTGGTGGTCATTACTTAGCTTTGAAACCGCCAGTACTACCCAGTCACCCATCATTTATTGGTTTATTTATTTTGTTTTAATTGGCATTGTCTTGTTGACCAAATGGGAACAATATTGCGTTCAATTTTAATCTGTACATCACCGTGGCAGCGAATATCGGCTCAATATTTCCCTGTGGAGTGTGTCCTTCCATTGCTTCCAATTGTAACGTACTAAACAGACAACAAGCTTTGTTCTGCTTAGTGATCATATCAGTGGCCCTGTGTACAGCAGATGTTTCCTGTGACCTGCCAGCACCAAGAATGAACATGTTCATTGTTTGTGTTGCATGTCATATTAAATATCTGCCATACACAGGGCCAGTGATATGATCACTAAGCATAACCAAGGTCCATCGTCTGCAGTGTGTAGTTCGTTACAATTGGAAACAATGAAAGGGCATATACTCCACAAGGGAATGGCCCATGGATACGAGCCCTAAGCATTGTTAAGGAGGTACCACTAACACGTGACACCTATAAAGATACAATCAAAATTTCTACGTGGTTTTTAAAAACCGACAAAATAAAACGTCTCACAAGTGCACAGATAATTAGTGGTCAACTAATTTCAATTTCTAAGCTAAACAAATTAAGTGAAGTCAAATTTTAAAACTGTTAAATAACTTAAGCAAAATCAAATTTTCAACAGTGTTTAACAGTTCTGAGTTTTTACAACATTTCGAACATTTTTTTCTTCTTCTTTTCTCTTTTCTTTTTGTTTTTTACTTTTTTTTGTTGATCCCTTTCTCTGTTTAACTTTTTATTTTTTGACACTTCCTTTGAGACCCCTCCCCATGTGGCGACGTCACTTTACCTGAGTTAAATTATCCTTTGATCAATGTGCAGTCTTTAACTTACATGTGCAGTTGAGTTCATCGCTTCCATCTGCACAATCTCGGACCTGGTTACATCTGTCAGACATATGTACACATTCACCACTATCGCACAAAAACTTAACACTCAAGTCACATTCATCGACACCTGAAAAAACACAAATTATAAGTGACCATGAGTTGATTCATTTAGCCTATTTGCTATTTATTACATAAAATAATTATTGTTGCTTCGAATATACCCAAAATACCTACCTACCTACCTACTACATAATTTCTTCAAGCCATTTGGCCCATAAGGTTGCAAGATTACTTTGCCAACGTGCCTTGTGCCGTATTCATAAAGCACACTTAAGTGCAACTTTTTAAGAGTTCCCCTTAAATCTGCTGAATTTTAAAACACAAGAATAGTGCATTGTTACGCCATTAATGGGTCAAATGTCCATTACGACATTTAGGGGTCAATTTTAGTGTATTAAGACATCGCAACATTTAGGGGTATGATTTTTTTTT
Source organism: Ophiothrix spiculata (assembly GCA_000969725.1). Lineage (NCBI taxonomy): Eukaryota > Metazoa > Echinodermata > Ophiuroidea > Amphilepidida > Ophiotrichidae > Ophiothrix > Ophiothrix spiculata. The sequence continues at coordinate 61,192 of JXSR01S007809.1, forward strand.
TTACGACATTATAGGTTGGAATTTGCTGTACATGATTTCGACATTGAGGGTACAATTTGAGGTGGTCTGACGAGCATGCGTACCACTTTCTTCTTCGAGCGGCCCCCGGGGTCTTCTTTAATATTATAAAAGAATTATGCAGCAATGACTGTTTTGAAGATATATACAAAGACAATCGAGGTGATGGGGATTAACAGCAGAATCACTTGTGTGAACTTTAGTCAACGTGGAATGGTTCCCGGCGGCTAATGACATCTTAAAAGGTTTTCAAGATGTCACATACCGACGGGGACCATTCCACGTTCACCACAACCATATTTTTGTAAATTGGCGGGCTTTGAAGGATCATTTTGTGCTTTGCTTCCAAGCATTCTCTTGGCTCAGTCAAGCGGGACAAAGACATTCAACCTCCTGCTTATCACTCTACTACTACGAGTAAATAATATTTAATATTTTTTCCAAAATTAAAGTTATATGGCAGTGTCTGGTCATTTTAGTAGTTCGAACCCAACATTTTACGGGTGACTGTTACCTGTTCAAGATGGTTGCAACAAAGGATTATACAAATCTTAGAATAATCTCACCGGTACAGTTGCGTTCATCACTCTTATCCCCGCAGTCAGCCTGGCCATCACAGACCCAGCTGGGATTGATGCAATTGCCAGTTGTCGTGTTACATCTTATTAGACCATCAGGACCTGGAATTTAAAATGTATAGCGCATAAGATTGTCCCTGTTCTACACCCAGTAAATCTCAGTACAATCACCGTCGACATGAACAAGGTACGTATGAATTGTGATAATTTAACTAAAATTCAATAAGGACCAAATGCGCTATGAAAATGTTTACCATCTTTCTACACCATCAGCGTTGGAGCACAATTAGGCCACAACTTTGTTCGACCGGTCGCAACACAGCCTTGACCACAGCCTTGATTTTCCAAGATAGCAACCATGGGCTATATTTTTCACCTCAAGATTATTGTAAAATATTCATTACATGTGTTTACATTATATAGAGGTGCATAATCAAGCCTTTCTTGCCATCTTAAAAAATCAATGCTGTGGCCAGGTTGCGGAGGGCAGCACAAAGTTGGGGCCTAACGGCTCGAACACCGTAACTGTCGACTTCGGTGCATAAATTGAACACATTTAATGGCCCCTGAATCGAACCAAGATAATTCGCCCCTCCAATGATACTGTTGTGTCGCTTGTAGGAAAAACTTCTTATGTAATTTTAAAGGTCAAATACAAAACCTCTTAATTTCGGTCACATGGACAACCCAACCTATCGTATATTGTTTGGGCAAACCAGGAGGTAGAATAGATGAAGTGATATTTTGGGGAAGTACATATATCTATTTTAAGGGTTTAAGGTTACTTTTCAAAACGGCAACCGCGCAGGTCGTTTTGTCAGGGTTACCGAAAATGCACAGGTTTTTTACTGCCCCAACAATCCAAGGTTCGTACCCTAGACTTCCTTTCCCGCAATATATTAACTAATGTTAAGTTTAGTACACAACTGCAATACTATAGTATCCCTTGGGATAAGACTCAAGGAACATCACCTCAGGGAGGACTCTTCTATCAAAGAAGACACCAATAGGGGGAAATCATGACCCCTAATTGGTGAGGACACCAAGATCATTGACAAGGACCCTAATTGGTTCACCAGAGGGGTCAGAGAGGCAGCGCACATCAGAATCCAAAGAAGCTCTCTCAACCGGGACGGAAGCCGATATCAGTTACCACCAGCGGTGTACAACCATCCCTAGAGACGTGTAGCTCTTCAAGATCAGGCTACCGTCTCAAGCTTAACCCAACGAAGCCTCCTAACGTCGGGTTGACAAAGGTCCAGCTTAATGCCGAATTGAAAGCTCCCCCAGGTGAGCAAATATTCTTGATGTGTGTAAAAACTATTCATCATATTATATAGTATCTTGATTACATTTCCAGGTTAAGATTTCTTTCCTTTGACCACGCTTCACTCTATTGATCCAAACACTTACATGGGCAATCCAATTCATCGCTACCATCCGCACAGTCCAGTTCTTGATCACATTTCCAGTAATGAGGAATGCACGCACCACCCGTGGCACACAGGAACTCACCCTCAAAACCTGAGAGCAAAACAAAATGGCCACTGTTAATGACCTGAGTATCATTTATATTCAATATTGAAAGAAACAAATTTCCCTTTTCTTGACATGTCAATAGATATAACATCCCTTTTAGCTCTATGAAGTGATACCATTAGTACTCTGTGGTGATACAAATCATATTCGATGCAAAATCGGTAGTTCCTTCACTTTGCATCAATAAGGTCCCGGGTTCTATTCCCGACCTGGCGCTTCATGTGCATTTGGTTTTCAGTCCATGCTCGCTTCAGCAGGTTTTTCTCCGGATACTCCGAACTGAATTTTAAAACATCTTGGAACCGAGCTGAAGATAAGTTTCATTTAGCTTACTTCATTTAGCTAACCAAGTTTGGTTTCCTTAACGAAAACCTTAAAACATGATTTAAAAAGATTCATATGTAAATGCAAAACGTGTTTATTTGTTAATGAGTAGGTCCTATTTACATACATGTGCAGCCCATTTCGTCGCTTCCATCAACACAGTCGGAGTACGTATCACATCGAACATGGCTTGACACACATTCCCCACTGGTGCAATGGAATTCGTCAAGTTCACAAGCGTCTATTTGGTAAAAACAAAACATGATGGGATTGTTTCAACAGATCAAAAGACAGAATAAACGTTCGCATTAAAAAGTCAGATATGCCACATATAAATGTACAAAATCAAGAATCGCGTAACCATATCTGAGACAGACATTACAAAAAAAATTAGGGGCCGTTTCAAAACTCATCTGGTGGTTGTCTGCCAGTTCCAGCCGCTTCTGCGTGGTTGGCTATTGTTTATTCTGATTTAATCGCCTCGAACCGGCAGGAAATTGTCGTTGAGTTTCGAAACGGTCTAATGTTATAAACATGAAAAGGTGCAATGGAATTCGTCAAGTTCACAAGCATCAATTTTGGAACAAAAACATAAAGAAAAATTATTTCAACACATAGGAAGGCAGAATAAGCTTGCACATTGAAAAGTTTGATATGCCATATATAAAAGTACCAATGCGACAATCTGTTTCAATTCCAAGCCACTGTTCTTTGAGGTGGAAATTTATTAATTTTTAACCAAAAATTCTTTTTTTTTTCTTCAAAGAAAATTGAAAAAGTAGTACAAATAAATGGAATGTATTGCATAATAAAGTTTTGAACCAGTTCTCAAAATTTTATTTCAATTTTGGTTGAAATTTTGTTAATTTTGAGCTGATTTATTGGTATTTTTTTAATTAAGATTTGTGCAAAAATAAGGCGCTTTATGTTGTAAGATCTGTGAAAATTTTGGCTAAAAATTATAAACAAAATTTTCTTGATGTCAGATGCTTCATTTGCATATCTAATTTTTGTAGAACACCAGCATATCTCTTCTACATGCAAAAATGAGTTTTTATGAATAGCGCCATCTATTTTGATACTTACAAATAAAATGGCCTTATTTCTATTGGGTTCAAACCACAGTGTTAAGCACGACAATGTCTTCATATTCAAGACAGTACAAGAAACCTGAAACTAGTTGAAATTTATATATTGGAAGAGAAAAATGGTGAAAAAAAGACTTACCAACAAATTCTTTGGTGCACATTCCATCCCCACCGGTAGGGTAGAGATTACAGTCGGGAAGCGTCTCTCCAGCAGCCCTAATGAGGAACCCACATGGAGATGATATGATCTGTTCGCATAACTCACGACAAATAGTCTGGTAACTACCCGCCATGGGACAGGATGGGAACAGGAGTCCACAAACAAAGAGCATGCCATTGGAATGACATCCAAGATATGGTCTAAAGTCATTAAATGTATCGACAGCATCGGATTCAGATTCATCAACTGACAGGGGATAGTAGACGTGTGAGTATGGAAGCACGGAGCCACAGGAGTCTGCGAGAGATTCTGGCATCGGGTCACAGTTATCTGTATTAGTAAATAAATGAATGAAAAATTGAAATGACGATATGAATAAGGATAGCTACTTCTTTTAGGGAGTGTTTATAAATATCGGTGATGATGTTTGGAGAGTTTGGAGCATTGAACCGCTTATTGTTTTCTTCTCGGTTTGAAATTGACAAGAATGTTCGTTTGTGAGTTAGGCATGGTTTCCAATTCATAACGAAAGGGCTTGACGCCATGTCTTGCATCATGATACAGAAACATATTGAGTCATGATTCAAAGATAAATGCAGTATAGTGTATTGAATAATGCCGAAATTTGCACCAGGGCTTCTATCATAATAAAGATTACTTCAAAGGAGTTAGTTATGCGTTTCTCCTAATATTTTAACGTCATGACTCAAAATACATTTCGTCATGGTACTTGCACCAAACCCTTCCGATAGCCTCGGAAGATATTCCGTCATGAATTAGGAACAAGACCTTACTCAACACTTACATGAGAAGCTCAGTTATTAAGTTATTAGTTAATAGTCTCCAAAGGTCTAACGATATGAATCTCCCTGCAACCTGTAGACAGAGTGCATAACAAGGCCCAGTACTGGGGTCATGGGAATGAGCGACACGGGCCAATTGATGGCAATTAATGGATCATTGTACAAAATCCATGATGCCATCAGATGTCTCCAAAATAAATCTTGCTTTAATACGGTTTCTTTTCTAGACGGGCTCCTGTAATAGTTCTCTACTTAAATCTCCCATACATAGCATTCCTGAAACAATTTGATTTTCTACCTTTATCAATCATTAGAAAGTTGTTCAATGAAGCTCTCGTGTAGTCATCTCCAAGGTCGTTTTTCATGTTTCGGCGGCGGCTTCATTTTATCTCTTATTAAAGAACAGTATCCTGCAAACCGTGGCCGTTTTGTTGTCAGTCTTTCTATTATATATTTGAGAATATTTGCAATGCAGGTCCTAATTGTTGGTGGCATGGGATTGCTTCAGGAATCTTCATTACATTTACCTGGTACAGGACAATCTAGCTCGTCTCAGTCAAAACCACAGTCCACCTGGCCATTGTACCTTTCTAATGAATAGAGGCGATGGATAATATCTACTTATCGTCATTATTCTTACCTGGTACAGGACAATCAAGCTCATCTGAGCCGTCCCCACAGTCCACTTTGCCGTCACACTTCTCTGAGTGATGTACACATTGTCTCGGTTTAGCAATGCCACACTTGAATTCTTTATTCGTGCACTCTGTAAAACATGTTTTTAAAACATTTATACTAAAACTTTAATCAACACACTTTACTAAAAATAAAACATTACTACAAGTCCACCATGGAGATCAAAATTTAGGAATTGCTTGTTTAAAGTGTTTTCATTTATTAAATTTCCCTGCGTACTGCATCGTTTAACTCGAGCGTAACGCGCGCGATCGACAGCGCTTCACAAGCACTGGAAGTTGACCAATCACGCGCTGTAAATACGTGCGACTTTCACGCAAATCATCGCAGCAACAAGCGTCGTTCTCCAAAAAACCCGCGAACGGAGAAATTTAATTCTTAAAAATACTATATCATGTTTATTCTTAGTTAACGAAGCCATTTCATTTTGTCACCTCCATACAAAAATTGTTCATAGAAAATCGACGCTTGTGAATTGCGTGACGTCAACACATTATTCATTTAAATGTACACAATGTTGCTAAGGAATGGTTCCCAATTCATGACGAAAGCTTTTGAGTCATACGAAAGGGATTGAAGCAATTGTCTTGCATCATGATGTAGATAAATATTGAGTCATGATTCAAAAATAGATGTAGTATAGTGTATTGAATGATGCAGAAACATTACGTCAGGGTCTCTATCATTATAAAGACTACTTCAAGGAGGTAGTTATGCGTTTCTCCTAATTTTTTTTCCGCCATGACTTAAAATACATTTCGTCATGGTTCTTGCGTCAAGGCCTTTCGAATGTCGGAAGATATTCCGTCATGAATTGGAAACATTGCCTAAATACAAAAAAAAATGTTACTGTAACTTTACCAAACCTTTGCACTTAGTTTCAGAAGTTCAGACTTACCCACAGTGCAATTGACTTCATCACTACCATCTTCACAATCTTCCTCCTCGTCGCAATGGTATGTACCCATAATGCATTGCCCATTAGCACAGGTAAACTGGCCCGGTTGACATGTCGCTGGTACTGAACAAAAACATCAAATAGTAAAGATATTCACTTCACCGACCCAATAACTAGTTGGTGAGCGTTGATACACACCACTGTTTGATCACTAATAATATATAGCCATTTAATGTGAAAGGCACATTATTGGTGGCGCTATTTCTATTATCAATTTTCCAGGTTTTAAGAATCTATGACCCTTAGTTTTGACATTTTTCACATGGAAAAGGTAAAGGATACCAAAAACAAATTTTATCAATGTTAAATTCA
>JXSR01S007811.1:0-18462 GCA_000969725.1 Ophiothrix spiculata
ATGAAATCATTTACTTCCAGACAACATACTAATACCACAAAATGCTACCCTCGTGACTCTGCGACTTTGTCTTTTTAAAGACATTTCTTGTTTTTATAACGGGCTTTTTCTTCAATGTTAAGTCATGGAATATAATACGTAGCACTTTTGCCAAATAAGAAATTTAGATTTCAACGGTCTTATTTACTACCATCAAATGAATGCACATCCACATCCTCGCGTATAAATAATCCTATGACTCTTAACTTACCTCTCAGACACTTTGTATCTATTTATAATAACTTTTATCGCGAGAAAAATCACTCGACATTCGATCTTTTCACAGTAGGTCATATTTTTTGAGGTGAGGCCCATTTGCGTTACATCTCACTCACTTCGTCCATACCTAACTCCTTCCTGGTAATCGTTGATTAGAGTTGATAAATACCTTTAATTTGATATTATTTTGAATTGATTTTATAGACTAATACATTATCTTCAAAATCATACCAAAATTATGACATTTCATACGATTATTGAAAAGTTGTGACAAAATGTGATGCACAATGTACATATCTCATCCACACCAACCACATTTATGCCTGTTTTCATCTCTGGCTAAATTAGCTTATTGACTTTATCTTGTTATTAACGTTAATTATCAACTTTATTCGGGTTAATTTTAAGTTGTTTTTGATAAACAATAACTAGCCTTTGAAATCATATAAGATTTATGACTTTTCAATGGATTTTTAAGAAGATACGACGGAACAATTTATGCACAATTTTCATGATGCCTCAACCTCACCCGCCTGAACCACACCCACCTCCACCCGGCCCTGGCTAAGTAGCTTTAACGGGTCATTAAGCTTAATTAATCACTTCATTTGGGTTCTATTCTTAATTTCTTGAAAGTCAAATAAATTGTCTTTAAAATCATACCAAAATTATGACATTTCATTTGATTGTTGAAAAGATATGACACAAATTAATGCATAAATCACTATCCATGTAACAAATCCACCTTTTATGGGTGCCCACATTAAAAAGCATGACCAGTAGTCTTGGTCTAGAAAACTGATCGCTTATGTAAATTACAATACCCAATGATAAAAGTTAATGACGGTCTGCAAGTCACAGCTCTGGAAAAAAGACATTATATGACCACATGCCGAAACGTACGAAGCTTTATTTGTATCATTTCGGGTTGCGACTTGCGGGGCGAAATTTCGAGTGGCGACCCGAAATTTCGACTTGCGACCCGATTTTCGACATACGTAACACGAAATTTCGCCATACGTATCACGAAATTTCGCCTTAACGTGATAGAATAAGTCGAAATTTCGCCCTTCAGAAAATAGTTTTGCGTACCGCTCAGCACTAATAGGTACCCCTTTCCTTAGGTAGTTTGAATTACAACCCTAAGCTTAACTTGAAAACATTTTATGATGATACAAACTTGTACCAATACAAGTAAGCTTCCCAAGATATCATGATAAACAAACAAATCAAGCGTATGCGTGATCAAAACCTTGCAAATCATGTCCATGAGGATAAAATAAAACAGAATGTGCTATAATTGAAATCATTCTCATTGACGTGTTTCTAATGTAAACAATCACTAAATACAGTATTATTACGTCAGTCAGCGATGGAGATGGGCAATATCGTAAAAAAGTGTGATTATTGCGAGATTTCGTCCTTGTCAAATTTCGGGTTGCGACCCGAAATTTCGCCTTACAAAAAGGTCGAAATTTCGCATTATGAAGTTATAATCCGAAATTTCGCTATAAATATGTCGAAATTTTGACCCGCAACCCGCAAGTCGCAACCCGAAATGATATAAATAAAGCTTCATAGAAACGGCTACAGGTGTACTTCTTTCGGAGGTGAACACCGCACTAGCGATTGCAAACTCTGCAGCTCATGTAAACCAGAGGACACAACACCAAGAGTTGTCCCATGAAAATGTCACACAGAATTCAAAATAGTGATAGTGAAAAAAACAATCAAGTTGACCCATTTACAGCGCCAAAGCACATGGGAGTTTTAGAGTTAACATCTGGGAAACTCGAACTTACCCCAGATCCCCGTATCAAAACCAACAGGCCTGCAAACAAGGGTAATGAAGAAACTGAGAACAGTGATCATGAAAGTAAGATTGTAGTGAGACAGAAGAATTCGACCACAATGAACATGATCTTTCAGGTATGAGTGCACAAACACCTTCACCATAAAAAGGACGAAAAAGGAAGCAAGAACTTATGAGTCCAAAAAGAAGAGGCAGAGGTACGTGGACGTTCAAGAAAAGGACGAGGGGAAATATACAATAATCGAGAAAGAAAGGAAAAGGAAAAAATCTTGAGTTTTATTTATAAATTTGTAGAATACAATGTAGAATATTATGACAGCTTGTCATATTGTCACGTGTTCATATTAAGAAAATCGTAAAAAATCATAAAAATCATTAAAAAATATATAATGATAATAGTCTTCCTATGGAAGCATTTTTAGATTTGTTCTTAATAAGAACATTGATAAGGAACTTGAAACAATATGATTTTTTTAAACAAATATGTTAAATGTTCTCTAAATATACAACATTTTTGTACAATGAGCTATGACAACAAATGCATCAACTTAGTCTCTCTTAATGTAAGAGGGCTAAGAAACAAACAAAAACGCATGATTATTTACGACTGGATATGTAATCAGAAAGCTGACATGTTTTCATCAGGAAACATATTTAGAAGATTTAGAAATGATTATTTCGATTTAATGTTTCGTTTTATTTAATTTTTGTAACAGAAATTTGCATATATGGAAACTAAACAATTCCAGCAGCTGCAATTTCTGCAGCCAAATAGACGATCTTAATCACTTTTTTGTAACATGCAAACATAATAAAGAATTCTGGTTAAGATATTCATATCTTATTATCCATGCTACAAAACACAACCAATTTAAAATATCACTCGACAGAATCATTCTCGGATGGAATATTAAACAAAAATCCTATGTGTTTTCAAACATTATGATAAAGCAATAGCTATACCTTGTTGAGGTAGAAAAAAAAAATCGGGTAACTAAAATTATCAAATTATTATAACTCGAAATTTTATTATTAATTAATTAAAATTACAGAAAATGGAATACGAATTCACTTGTTGAGGAGTGAATTTCTAGAATGGTTCCATATTTACACTTATTGACATTTATAGATATAAGAACATTTATCTTTAGGCCTACCTGATATTCGAATGCGGGCATTTGAATTTAGAGTCTAACGCCCTACCGTTGTCACATTTTTATTAACTCAAGAGCAGAACATAAATTTAAATGTGTTTATGTAAATGGTCTACTAGTGACTCGTCATAACATTATAAAAAACTACCAAATGAATACCTTGGGCCTACTTATGTATATTAAATCACTTCATTTAAACTACAGATTGGACAAAGTCTATCTTGAGGAGCAATAACATATCTACTTTTAATCATTATGGTCATTGTATATCTTTCGTGTAATTTTTGAAGTGTTTAAAAGTATCGGTGGATCTAGATCCTAAGTCTGGATTTTGGAGATACAAGTTGATCTGTATCTGCATTGAACCAAAGGGAATAAACCGAGGGATGAGATTATGAGAGGCATGTAGCCTGCGACATCTGGTTTGTTTTCATGAGATGGGTCACATATTCATTTGCACGGCCTGATCCTCTCATCATAAGGATAGAGACTGGCTTATACTTTGACCTCTACGTCTTATACTTTAACCTATACGTCAACTGCACTCGACGCATGGCGAAATATATTGATTGCACTTACTTCACCAAATTGAAATGTTTGCTAGCAGAGCCTACACGGTTACTCCTACAAGCTAAACCACTGCGGACCTCATTTAAAATATTTAACATAAAACGAATATTTCATGTCTAAAGTAAATCAAAGTTTTAACAATAGAATATATGTCAATTCAAAATAGTTTTGTTTAAAAATGCATGTCACCTCAAGTTAACCACGACTTTGACTTTCATAAATAGTCCATGCATGAAATAAAATCACTCAATCGCAAAGTATTCAACCAGTACTACCATATGTGAATTAGATCATCTATGAACTATTTACCATTTTTGTGTACAAGGAAACAGAATGTTTTGATTTGGAATATAGCTTTACAAGTGACCGTACATGTGTTTGAAAACAGTAAATAGATAATTTTTGAAGTCTTAGAAATCGTAGATAATGCAGACCGTAGGATTATATGTCTGTGCATTGGTATTTGAAGTTTTCGTTGGGTTTGTGAGGACAGAAGGCAACACGACTTCAGCAGCAGGATTACGACCACAGAATATAAATGTGGAACATATACGAACAGGAAAATGCCGGTAAGACATACTCTTATCAGTCTTAACCCTACACTCTTAAAAATTTGACTAGATATGCCGGATGCAATTATCTAGTCATAATGACTAGATATCTGGTCAAGTTGACTAGATATCTTGTCATAATGACTAGATATTTGGTCAAGTTAACTAGATAATCTAGTCAAAAATGACTAGAATCTAGTGAGCTATTATTGCACCCGGCATCTAGTCAAATTTGACTAGGCATTTTTAAGAGTGTATAGATATACTAATCAGTCTTGTTGTTCTCCTCAGAAACGGAGGGGCAAACTGTGTTTTTCGTTCCGAAATTCGAATCAAGAACCTCTGGCATGACAGACTATCATGACATTTACCGAATTATTTGGTATCACAGGATCGTTAATTTTTATCTGCTTAATCGTGTTAATAGTGCAAACACATACAGCGTTTTTCTATTGCAATGCAATATTGGTGAAATACCCGGCATTGCAATCAGGAAAATAATATAAATGACTATACAATTTGAATATAATAAATGTAAAAAGCACCTAGTAAATGTCGGTAGGCATATAAAAAGGTGTATTAAATCTATACCGTATCTAGATAATTTCATTAATTCTGTTTGCTTGCATAAATCATTTGTCTATGACGCAACCTGTCCTGTCCTCTAAATTATTGTATAGCCCTAGTAATTAACGGTTCTAATTAATTATAGTTAAAATTTGGCCTATGTTTTGTTAATGTTAGAAGTTTATGCCAGTGGATAGAAGGCCTACGAAGTTAGATATCAACATATTATTTTTCAATGAGCATGAGTTTAATCAATCCCGATTTACTCACAGTATAGCATTGTGTGTTCCTTCCCTAACGTTTTATACTCTCTTAGATCTTGGCTATAATAGTTTCCTTAAAAACCACTTTTGGACAGTTATAAGACATATTTTTAAAAAATTATTTTGAGTTCTTCCACATCAAATAGAGTTCAGAGTCATATTCAATTATAATGTATTAAATTTGACCCAGTGTAACAGGAAATGTAAGTCCCCCGTTCTTATTGTCCTTGTTGTACAGCAAAGTATAGGATAACAACTCGCACGCAACATTAGTTTCACGCTTTACTCCGTTATGGTCTACGGAAGGCGGACTACCATTTCAGGGGGACTAAGATTCCTTTCACACCGGTGTAAAGCTGTTCAGTGTTATTCAGTTTCGAAGTGTTACGTGTAATCCGATTATCACTCTAAACAACTGGTTCACGCTTTCTAGTCTTGAACCATGATCGAAATGATCACCACATAAAAGTAGGCTATAGCATACACCGTTGTCAGGGGATGTGCGTGAACCAGTTACTGGGGAAGTTACAAACCACTACGATACTGAATTAAACCAAATTTTACGGTATACAAAAATGAAGTTTGGGCCTTAAAATCACACAGTTCGATTCCAAGTATTAACAAAAAAGCATCTACCATTAGATGCAAAAGCCTCCCTATTATAGGACACCTTTGTAAAATGTGTTAATAGCTTAAATATTTTACCGTATTCATAAAAATGCCCAGATGACAGTTTACTACTACTAGTATAACTATAAAGTTATTTAACACGATCGACACATATACTCTCTTCACAGCGCTGAGTCTGTTAATCTCCCCAGCATTATTTTTGCCGATACCCGATTAAATACCTTGAGGCACTTAATTGTACTGCATTTTCGGTTTATCTGACCAAAATCCCAAATCTCAATACTCGGAAGATTTAGAGACAGGGCGCTTTCCATGGGTCGCCACCAGTACAAGCTCATATACAGGTTCTGCAGGATGGTTAAAACACCATCCGGGAGCCTGTATTATAACTCACTTTGACGGAGTAACTTTACTTTAGGTTAACCCTCATCCACGCGGATTGTCGCCGATTTCCCCCAAACCCAACAAAATGACCCTTGGCATAGTTATTTTTACATCCTTTAGCGGTAAGTCGCCATTTTAAAAAATATCTACATGCTAAGAATCTTAAACTTACAGGACATGTTAGAACTACCATAAGCAAAAATTGTTTTGTCAATATGTCCGAAAATCAGATTTCGGCGAAATTTGCCGACCTGAAGTACTTTATGACGTCATAATTACGTAACGCATTGGCCGATTGTCATGATTGTTGTATTAATGAAAAGAGGAGACCCTATATCCTATACTATGGTATAAAACAACCACACTTTTAGCATGCGAATTTCATTGTCACAGGGGTTTGGTAGCTTAGGAGGACGAGGGTTAATAAATACTTCCATGTATTTTTCAAATGCAAGTAACCTATATCTTTATATTTAATGACGTTCTTGGACAATAAATTTCGTTCACAATCAATTTATGTAACAAAAAAGACAATTACATGTGTCGATCGCTGCCAACGATTAAAGGCAACTATTTTTCACTGTCAGAGAACAAATAAACCAGATGACAGATAATTGCCATGATTTCATTATATTTCATATTCCTTTAGCTTCCTTTATTGCCAATTTCCATTGAAATTTTGAAAATAGTCAACGTTTGTTGTCTTTTGATGTAGAAGTACATACATATATGTGCGTTTTTGAAATTAAGCATGTTAAGGGAAAAAAGAGAAGAAAGGAAAAATATGCACACAATTTGCTAATGTTTTCGCTTAATAAGAATTGCGTTGTTGTTATCATTTTTAAAATAATACACATATTTAATAAAAATGATTCATGTTAGAAAGAAATAAAGTGATTAAGATTTCGGAAACGTGCGTAAACAACTAACATCGCACTTGTTTTACGTATGGGAACCAGATCGCACGTGTCGGGCTAATTGCCATAAATATGACGTAACTACTTTCGCAGCGTATTATACTATGGTAATCCTTATCAAACCAAACGCATTTGGCAGTGGCGTAGCCAGCATGGGGAAAGGGCAGACTGCCCCCTGACAAAAAATCGAGCGGAAAATCGGAACAGCAAGCGGGAAAGATCAGGAAGAACAAGAAAAATGAGAGAGAAGCTGCAAGACCGCTTGATAGGAGTCATGGGGAAAGCAGGAAATCGTGTCAAAAGTTGTTCAAAAATCGCTTAAAACTTGTCAGTTTTTAAAATCGACTTGAATTAATTTTGGGTGTACGAAAATGGATTTTTTGTCGGGAAAAATTAAGAAGAAGTGTGCAAACTCCGGGGGAAAATCTGGAAAAGTCGGGAAGAAATGTCTCTGCCCCCCCCCACACCCCTGACCAAAAAGTCTGGCTACGCCACTGGCATTGGGGAGCTATTTGGGGGAACATTTCAATCTATGTTCCAATCTAGTTGTTTGAGGTGAAATGGTTTTGACGATTTCCTAATAACAGAGTAATAATAATGTAAAGCGCACTAACATGTCTTCTGTTTGCGCCTTGTCTTAAAAGGGGACCCCCTAACGGATGATTCCCTGTCGCTTTAAAACGCAAACGAATATGACCTGGGGTTTAGGGTAATTGTAAGTTCATCCTTTGCGGTCATTTTAGAGAAAAAAAATCGTAGGTACCACCCTCAGGGGGGTCAGATTGCATCGTCAAAGTTGGAAGGTAGGGGAGGTTGCCACCTGAGGACATTTTAAGTTGCCATTTTGAAAAATATCCGCATGGTATTCACCTAAAACTTACAGAACATATTAGAAACATTAAAAAATCCCGGCAAAATTCCGATTTATAGAACTTTTACAGCAAAAATGTCGATTTGGTGGCTATTTTTGCCAAAAATCGTGATTTTCCGACTCGGAAGTACTTATGACGTCATAACAACGTAATGACGATTTTCATGATTTTGGTATCAATGGATAGAGCAGACCCTCCAAAATAATACTACGGTATAAAGCAAATCAACTTTTAGCGCTCCAATTTCAATTTCATAGGGAGGTGGAAAAAATACACTGAAATAATACGTTGGTAAGACAATGGTTAATAAGAATTGCATTATATTATTATTATTACAAACGATTAATTTTAGTATGAAATAAACTGATTAAAGGATTGGAAACGTGCGCAAGCAACTATGGTCGCACTTGTTTTTCATATGTAAACAATAAAAGCTAAATTCATACTTAAAACGCAATGCGTTCCGTTTCAAACAATGGGGCGCTCTACACGGGACTGCAAATCCAGATGAAAACGCATCTCCGTAAACCGCTTTGCAGCAAGACCGTGGCTACACGGGCGTCAGATCCGGATCTGCTGCACAGCACTCAGTGCACGCGTACGTGAAAGCGGTCTACGGAGATGCGGATCTCGGAGATACGCATCTACGAGATGCGTTTGCATCTGGATCAGCACTCCGTGTAGAGCGCCCCAATATCCAATAATTTTCAACTCAAACCGTCGGGAACCGCAAATTAATTCACAAAACGCAAACGGACTTTTTTCCCATAACATTTAATTTTTGTGCTTCAAATTTACTTGTGTCCGATTATACTTGTTACCATGGTTGCATGTAGAAACAGAAATCAAGGATCGTTTAGTCAGTGTAATGATGTATATAAATGTTCATTTTGGGTGGATAAAGAATGTACCTTGCCCTTAACAGACTCTTAACGGTAGTACATCCGTATCTTTTTTGGGTGTTTATGTTAAAACATGACCAGAAGCTAATGGTTGTTACGGGGGTGATAGCAGGCAGATTACACTCAATTATTTAAATTGAAGTGACCTTGTTCTTAACTCATTCATAACAATGAACTTGACTGAACCCTTTATTATATATAAATTACTCACAGCGTTGTGGTGTTTCCCAATTTCCATTTACTCCTGATTTTACTACAATCTATTTATCACATGGTGGAAAATTACTCAAACAATTAGTTAGATATAAAACAAAACAAAAACAAATAAACAATTAACCCACATCGGATTTTTTTTTTTCGGAGGGGGCTGCATTCCCGCTGGGGGTACTCAAAAAAATTGGTAAGTATGTGAGATTCGCGATATCCAACATATAGGGTCTTGCGGAACGGATTTTTGGTCAAAAATAGAGTCTATGGAACTGATTTTTTCCCGAATTGAGGTTTCAAGAACCTTTTTCCCTTTTGCTTTTTTCCCATAAAAATACTACTATTTGAGCTGAAGTCATTTTCTTTGAAAATGGGGTCTTCGGAACTGAAGTAATCTTGAAAAGAGCATATTGGGGAGCTGAAGAGGAGGCTTGAAAAGAAAAACCTTCGCCATCAATGGGTGTGTTGTTAATTTAAAGAGGAAAGGGCAGTACCAGCCAAAACAACTATCTATCAATCAACTACATAAAACCAGTCACAAGAAATTCATCTTTCTATATATTGTGTAATTTCCTTAAAAGCTGCAGATAAGACAGTAGGCCACAACGTATTTTTTAAAAAAAATCGATATTGTTCGATTTTATTATGGCATTTTGTATGCAGCACATTCTCCTGTTTCCCTTCAAATAAACATATTTATATGTTTGTGAAGATTTTGATTCATCCAGGTATCCAAACATTAGGAGGTTATATAAATCAATTCATCTGGACTTGCTTGTTTTGAGTGACACATTGGTGATCTGGTGGCTTTTGTGCATTGACGTGTGACGAGATGTTGATGTCACAGGTTGAGGGACTTAGTCTGTAGGTGTGATTCGAACTTTATTTCATCGGACAGACACTATTTCTTCCACAAACAACAACAATCAGGAAGAATATAAACATCTGAAGTCCGCCCTGGGTGTTTGTGGGTATAAAAATTGGACATTCTACAAAGCGCTTTCGAAATCATGGCCATTGACCAATAAACCCCGTTCGGACAATACACAGGAACATACCTACCGCCGTAAGCATGGTAAGAACATTACCATCCCTTACGTGTCTGGTCTCTCTGAAACACTGCGCAGAATCTTCGATGCATATCAGATCCCTGTCTCGTCCAAACCAACCAACACTTTGAGACAGAAACTTGTACACCCCAATGATAAGATCCCGAAGGACAAGCAAAGTAACATTGTTTATGCTATAAATTACAAAGAGAAGAACTGTAACGAATTCTTTATTGGCGAAACAAAACAAACTCTGAACAAGCGCATAGAGCACAGATGGTTTGAATTGGGAGTCAAGGAGGCCATATTCGTTAATTCCGAGAGACCATCCCTTAACAAAGGAAGAGGACTTCGCCCCAACTTAGCGCCTACTCATCAGTCTACAACAAGATTCCGAAAAGACAAAAGTTCCTGAACCTGTGACGTCAACATCTCGTCACGGGTCAATGCACAAAAGCCGCCAGATCACCAGTTGGCTTGACAATGTCTCTCGGATGAGACATGATATGAAACGTCGTCACTCAAAACAAGTAGTCAAGATGAATTGATTTATATAACCTTCTAATATTTATATGTATTTTTTTGCTGTAAACGGGGCCAACTTACCCACTGGGTGGGCCAACTCACCTCACACGTGGGGTGCATTGGCCTTTTTGACAAAGCCGCAGAGACTTTGCGTTTGAATACAAAGGGGACCAACTTACCCCACCGTCCCCTACAGCAATTCGATTTTTGATCAATTTGCTGCTTAGTTGTGCCTCAAGGTTTTTGACTTGACGTGCTGGCGTCACATTATGTAACCTTAAGATTTAAGCTTACGTCATAAGAAACTATTTTTCATAACATCATAATATGCCAATGTAAAATGTGTTTCTTATTGGCAAATGTCTCTCGATTTCCCGCAACACGTGCAAACACAGCTATCGTATCTAATGTTTTATCCGTACTTGATTTCAGGCAAGGTGCATTTGACCACACCGACGGCTTAATGCGTTACTTTGAATGCTGCAGAGATGGAGAACTCAGTGAAGCGGAATGTATTGCAGGTAACGTAACCATGCCCGGCCCTGAGACTTCATTCCAGACATTTTACAGCTCCATTACTTTACGATATTTTGATGCGAGAAAAACGAAACCATCGTTGAACCTTGGCTCCAATGTTCCAGATGTTAGTGATCATGGTGATGGCGGTATTATACAAATACAACATGGTATTGAGGGAAGTAGCGAAGCCGGGAGGGAAGAAGTCACATGCATCCAACACCGAGGGATCAGGAATTTTCAATACTTCTCAAAATAAGCCATGTTGTATTTGTTTTACTATACCTCATAAATATTTCACTGAATGTATTATAAGCAAAACCAAAAATTACTTAAAATGTGTACTGTTCTGGGTCACCGTATGAATTTCCAACCGAGGGGTGCAGTAGTAGGGGTGCGATAGTTTTTCAATTTTTTCCCTGCATGGGCGTTACGCGCAATCGGGGAAGTAGGCAAAATGCTGTCACGCGCATCAGGTTGAACTGTCCAATTATATTTCATGATTGCCTAATGAATATTTATGAGGTATAGTAATACTGAATATTTAACGGTGCGCAAAATCAATTGTTAAACAATGTTAACGTAGCTGTAGGCCAATTTCTGCGCAACTAAACGTAAAATTTACGAAATGTTATAGATAACACCAAAGTAATTGATTGAAAAATTATGAATAGATCTATATCTCTCCTTCATGCAATTTTCCCATTTTCATTATCGAGGGTTTTTTTCTATCGAAATTTATACATTTAAGGATGGTCAAAGCCTTTAATTGCATCTGCCACCATAGTTCAATCGATAGCGCTGCTGTGTTTTCGTCCTAGAGAATGAATATTGTTGGGGATTCGAGTCCCAGCAAGGCCGTAATGTTTGTAGAAGATTTTTTAATTTGAAATAAATTGATGTCTGCATATTTATAAAATACAAATAATCTTGCAAAATAAAATAAAAACAAATATAAAAAAGAGCATCGACAGCCACCGTAAATTTAAATATCATACCGCCCTTTTTCAAACCTTTGACGCAACAAAATGGAGCCACGTTTTTAACCAAGTGTCATCTCCTATACTCATCCTCCTTAACCACGTAACTTTCAGGCAGGGCAGGGTGTGGGTCATCTAACATGCTTTTTCACAGAATTTGGTTTTGTGATCGGTGCTCATTACAGATGATCACGCCCAATTAGCCTAAATCGGCTGTACTTGAGAGAAATGTGCGAACCAAATGTTACTATAATTGGGTGGGTACGTTTCTATGAAAAAAACTCAAATGGTATAGGGATGGTCAAATTTTAAAGTGAGTTTTTGAAAAAACACTTCAATTGCTCAATGAAAATGTGAAGGTACATTGGTCTAATTTTCAACATTTTGTTGATGTGTTGTCCTCTTGGATTGTCCTTGTCACTGCATTTGTTGGGCAATGTTCCTTATTGTTTTTTCTCTAACAGGACACTTTCATGAAAACCCACTTTAAATCCCCAATATTCGTGTGTTTACAGAATGTCCTTGTTTACCCGGCGGGTATTGCGACCATCAGTCGAAGACATGCCGATGTCACGCGGGAAGAACGGGTGAATATTGCCGAAACCGATGCAGTCCCGGATCTTATGGTATTGAATGCGTAGAGAGATGCACCTGTGCGGAAGGAATTGACTGTGATGATGTTAGTGGTCTATGTTCCTGCCCCGAAGAAGTTTCAAAGTAAGGGTAATAATTTTATTTAATACACAGAAATTCCTTTTCCAGATGTCCCCACTCTCAGCTGCCTAGTCGGTAATAGTTGGATGACTCCATTCTAGTCTCAGGGCATCTGTCGGACAGATTGCCACAATAGTGCAAAACACAAAAATTATCTTTTCACCATCCGCTCACGTATCTGCTTATATATGCGTCTGTCTCTTGTAATGCATAATCTTTAAAAAAATCATTATGGTTTATTATTATTGAATATGAATTCCAAGTCCGTAAAAAGTTTCTCAATTTTTTCTGATCAATAAGATTGGTAAGTTATTTATGCAATCAAAGATTCTCGTATTTTTGGCTTTGGCATCATGATAAACTTTCCAGAAATTTCATCCTTTTCTTAGATAACTGAATATTTCTTTCTTCTAGATGTTTCAAATGTATGGAAGGCTTATATGGGCCAACCTGTAAGATTCCATGTATGTGTAAAGACGGTCACCGTGGAACATGTGAGGAAGATAGCAATTGTGTAAAGGCAACTGGTGGGTATATATGTCACTTGGAAGTTAATTAAGATATAGGCGTAACATTGGTGTAGGGTTAATGCGCTAGCGTTCCTTTTATACTGTTAGTGGACAAAAGAAGAAGAAGAGGAGGAGGAGGAGGGGGTGATATAATGTCAGTAGGTCGGAAAAAGATACGGAAGAGACGGGCGTGATGGAGAATTACTTAATATATACTTTACCTTGAATTATGCAACAAGCAATCGGACTCTGGACAAGATCCATAGCTTATCCCTTGTATTTTACAACTTCGAACGGGCGGTTTTGTATTTTATAAGAGACAAGCAATGATTGAATAGGATTAATTATGACCAAATCATTGCATATTAATATATTTTATGCATGAGTCTTGCATGATGTGGGTATAATTTTTGACTAATTTTGCTGCTAAAGGTGCGTTTACATTGCGACGTATTGGGGGTAACGACAAGCAACGTAGACCTGTGAATAATTTGCAGTTTTGAATTTCACGCCGGTCCTCGTCAGTTCACGTTGGCACACGCCTCTAACCTACGCAGGTTGTCGTTACTATCGTTCGCTTTCAGTTACAAGTTTTAAAATTTTGGGATGACATGTACATAGAATAAGATTTGATGTCGTTGAGATCTCGTTGGCCACCGCAACCCTCCGTTCTTTGACGTTTCCATGCCGTTTGTAGCAGTCTGTATTCGTTTAGAGGTCGTCACAATTCGTTTGTAATGGTTGTCAACAACAGTGTGTTGCAGGGATGTGAGTAGGAATGATTGGGGGTCCGCTCGCCAGTCCGACGACTCGCTAGTCCGAAAGCTCGCTAGTCCGAAACGTTATTCAATAGGGAAAAACAAACTTCAAGTCACGTTTCTGTTGTCGTGACCAGTCGATAGCATTCGTTCCTTTACGTCAGCCTTGGTCAGTATTTTCCGCCTCACTACGTTGCTTACCGTTGTTCGTCGACGAGAAGTCGTCACCCAACGTCAAGCCAAACTCTTAATTTATTAGTAAGTCTGCGTTTCTTTCAGCACCCACTCGTCATTTGCTGCCGTGGTGTCGCTGAGACTCGTTACTATCCGTCAACAAACTTTGATTTTTCATCTTTACTCGTTGCTTGTCGTCCAGGATTTTGTGATTTTGGAATACATTACCCTACGTCGAGGGCCATGTCGTCGCAATGTAAACGCACCTTTACATATGGACTAACCTTTATCACAATTTTATTTGAATATTCAGTAAGATTGGGTATGTTGTTATGATTCAGAAAATGCGGACTAATTTATTTCCCTGTATGATCATATTGGTTTATGCACGTTACTCGGCTGCTTGTTGCATACTTCAAGATTAAGGAGAAAGAGAACAAAAGGTTCAGAGGCGGCGATGATTGAAGATGAAGAAAAGATGGAAGATCAGAGCAAAATAGGAGAGATGGATGGAGGTGAAAAGTATGAGAAAGATCATTATTAGATGGTTTAGGAAAAGGAGTAGGGATGTGAGGAGTAGGAAAAGAAAGGAAGTGAAAAAGTGCTAAAGCACAGGACATGGAAGAAAAGACGAATAGTTTTACAATTGAACACCAAAATACAAATGTCTCAAGTCTATGCTCCCCTACCAAGGCCAAAGGAAGAATTGACCTAAAATGATGACTGTATTAATTGTCATTTAACATTGGACGGTGCCTCCGTTTGCCGGGGCAGGGCAAGATGGATCTTGGGTCAATGTTGCATTCTGATATTTAAATTCTATATTTAATTATATGAAAAAGAGGAAAGAATGAAGAATTAATTAAATTAAAGTATTGGTTTTGATTTTTTTATTCGATAGTTGTAGGTAGTGATTCATCTTCGTCGTATGAAGTGGCAGTCGCTCTAGGTGTCATACTTGCCTTGTTAGTACTGACTGCATGTATCGTTATTTTGTTCTGTTACTTCATGAAGAAACAAAGTAATTCGAAATACCGTTCTGCTACTGCATATAGAGGGTGAGTGTTCTTTGTTGTTGAGATCAAATCACCTTAAAACATTTTATTAGCAATGAAATAACTAGAATAATTACATAAAAGTTCATGTTGAGGACTTAATCTTTCAAGTGGTGTGCGCCTTCGAGTTTCTAAAGTTTGTCGACAATTTAGCGGCTTGACGTATTTTTTTGTTCTTAAAGGAAAATTCAATACATATACTTTGTTTTAAATTAACATTTTTTGTTTGTTACATTTCAGGATTGATTGCTCCTCAACTGATATTCCATTTGATGTTGGCATTGGTATGTATTAATTGTTTTGACGAAATAATAAATCCAGACATTAGTTGAAGAGAATAAACCTCCTATGTGAAAACTTTTTATCACTCTGATCAAAACTAACCCTACATATTATTTACACAAATGAGTTCAAAACATTTAGTCAAAGACCTAAAAATGTCTGATGATAAGCACGTGTCAAATATGGTTGTGTTGACACATCATGGTTAAGCTGAATTCATACTTAAAACGCAATGCGTTGCGTTTCCAATACTTTTCACCTCAAACGGCACCGCAAATGAATTCACAATTCAAAACGCAAACGGACTGCGGCAGCCGATGACATGAAAACGCAATGGAAAGTTCAGCTTTTCTCAACTCGATTTGTGTTGCCGCAAGTGGTGTTGCGTTTTGAATTGTGAATTCATTTGCGGTGCACATGCTCGGTGCGTCGTGCGTTTGCGTCGAGTATGAATTCAGCTTTACTCGTATCTAGTATTTTGTGCGCGAGTTGTTGGCGGCTCCTGAGCGAATCAACTTAGTAAATGCGTTCACACGTGAACACGACTTGCGCGTGACTTGTGATCGAGACACCCACAACGCGAGTGACATGAAATAACACTGTTAATCGGCTTTTATGCGGCTCACAAGCGGGTAAAAGAGTCCTGACTAAATGCGCATGTGGGAACACGCCCTAAGAGTACTCTCAGACTAAATTTACCTACTAGTATATGCAGTGTGCATTAGAAAGATGCCCCTCGTTCAAGATATTCTACATGTTTAATTTTGTGTGTGTTCTATACTTTTATCTTATCACAGGACGGGACAGCGTTGATCTTGCTGAACACCCAGTTCAGGCTCCTCGAAACCTTTCAGGTCTAATGAGATACCTAAATACCAAGCAACAAAAAGGGCTTGATAAGCAGATGAGCAAGCTGAGCAACCGAGAATTACCGAATATACCCGAAATAGACACGTCAAAGTGTGCATTCTTAGCAGCAGACGGCACCCAACAACCAATGGCTGATCCAGAACCAATCAGTCCGACTTTGACGAGTGCTCAATCTTCTTTTGACGTTCCATGTCATTCGGGTGATTTGGCGACATCAATGGCGACCAATACTTTACCTATTACAAACCAGTTAAACCTGCCACACATTGTCATCAATGAACACAAAGATGAACCACAGCATAAGACGCCAACGGCCAGTGCTAATTCTCCTTCAGCCGTTAATTCGCCTTATAACTTACCTCAAACATCGCCTGTAATAGGGCGACAATACCGCAGTGTATCAACTCCAGGATTTAGCCCATCATTTTATTCATCTGATAATGGGACTGATTATGATCAGTTGGATCGTAGTCACCGGCGTTATGGCCATAAAACTTTTACTAGCTGCCCGAGTTCAGCAGGGGAATCTGGTTCAGAAAGCAGCTATCACACCTTAAGACATCATCGAAGACTAAAGAAAAACGTTTCAAAAGGTAGCATCAAGAAAGCTAGCGTGAAAAGGAGAAGGTTCAGTTTTGAAAAGTTGAAGGTTAAATCCCGCACCACTGAATCTGATACTGAGTCAGAGGATTTAAATCCAAGGTCAAGACATCATTCACACGGGTCCCCAGAGTCACTGTCTCCCCTTGGAAGTAGTGAAGATCTTCTCTCATCTACATGGCCTAGGCTACAGCTTTACAATCGTATGAATGAAGGTAAGGTTAATAACCGGCCAACAAGGCAGGATTTTATCGCTGAAGGAAGTGGCGCATACCAAATAACAACATTGCCGGATTGCAATCTTCAAGATGACACTGAGGAAAGCACACATAACCATGACTCCGAAACATCAAGGGCTTCACCGATTTATGCAAAGCCACGACAACATGGTGGTGGTAGACCTGCGCATCATGACTATTTTGTTCTGAATAAATTTATGAGTGATGATAGCGCCAAAAACATTCGTGTTACCGATTCAGTTACATCAACCGACGATACAGAAATCGGAGTTCACACTGAGCATTATGAACAACCAGCTTCACAAAGTATTCAGAGTAATTCGTCTTCAAGTGATGGTATTCAACAAGCAGCATTATCGAGACAAAACCAAAACAATCATGAAATTGCTAAAAAGATAGATAATATACAAGATTCCGGTTCATCTAGCGCCAGTGATGAAAGGGAATCGCTTATCCAAAAATCACGTGATGACTTCCAGTCTGCCAAAAACTCTCATTTCAAAAAACGAGTTGATGATTACGAGACTCCTATGGTTAACATACCATCAGCCGATACTTTTGAAAAAAATGAAGTTGGACACGTTTCTAGTGTTGAGCGTGATAATAACGAAGTGGCTAGAACAGACATGACAGAAAAGCCTCGTGTTGATGATTATGAAACGCCCATGATTGGACTCATTAAACCACCAGCACCAAAACAATAACATCAGTGAGCTTTTGAGGGGTAACTTGGTTCATGTTCGTGCGACTTTCAATCGCAGCGAGGACGCATTGTCGGGATTGTTTGAAGTTTCATTCGTCCAAGACGCAGCCGTTGTGGAAATAATAAATTCCCTATTATAATTATCATAATTATGCCTAAAACTCTCCAAACCTCCGATACAAAACGCTTAATCACTTAAATTGAATGCCTATCATACTTGTGAAGATTTTAAGACCTAAATATTTAGTATCTGATGTTTATTCATTGTTCTTCATTGTATGTTTTGAATTAGGTAAATGGTGTACTTTGAAACCACTATTTTTTTATCGGTGCGTTGTGAGAGTATGAAAATGGCCAAAATGCTTGAAATATTGCTAACTTTTTCCAGCCGCCTGTATCT
>JXSR01S007812.1:4238-28610 GCA_000969725.1 Ophiothrix spiculata
TCTCATGGACCAAACACCTGGCCTTAAGGACAAGATATATGTAGGGATATTAGGAATTTTAGAATGGGATATGAATAAACTGAAAACAGACAATAAATGCCTTGAATCAAGGCTAACTGAATAGAGGAGCTCATTTAATATTGTTTATTACTTTAAATGGACTCAAGATATACAACAATTTTACCCGCCATATCGGGCAGGTATTAACCCTCGTCTAACCAGGGTTGTTGTTGTTTCAACACCCCCCCCCTCCCCCTAAGATTTTTCCCCGCAGAATACTAAACGCAAAAGCAAAAGCAACCGACCCCAGGCTTTTGGGTAATCTCTTTTACATTTTTGAAAAAATTAGGGGGTACCACCTAAGGTGGGGTTAGGGTAGGCCGTCAAAGTTGGGGTGTAAGGGTGGGGGGTTGCTTACTTGCGAATGGATTGACAATTTTAAATCGCCATTTAAAAAAACAACAAAATACGCGTGCTATGAGGCTGAAACTTATAGGGCATGTTAAAATTGTCATTTCCCTTCGTTATTTGCAAAAAAAACCCCAATGAAATTCCGTTATTTAGAAAAATGTTGATTTTGGTGGCCAATTTTGCCAAAATTCGATTTTTTCCGATTTTGGACCTTTATGACGCCATAATTACGTAACGACTTGGCCGATTTTTATGATCTTGGTATCGTTGGATAGGGAAGGACAATACTTATCTATTGATAGCAAAATCAAGTTCATAGGGGGTTCCGTTCCAAAAAATTAGGGGGTTAGCCCCCCCCCCCCCCCCGCCCCCTGGTTAGACGTGTTACCAAAACAGGCTTGGTTTCAATTTTTACCAGCCCGATACCAAAGTTACCCACGTTTTGTACTTAAAAAGCACCCGGTTTTCTTTACAGGTTTAATCTCCAAGACAATGGCCCCTGAATCCGATGCTTTGGTATTCTTTTGCAATGGACAAAAGGTAAGAATGTTTATAATGAAGTTAACGATTTTTGTAAGTTGGGTAAGTTGGTACACTCTTATTTTTTCTAAATGCTGCAACGGATAATGTAGTTGTGAAGTAGAAATAAAATTGAACTTGTGAACAAATGGTTGAACGTTTATTGCAGACTGTCAAGGTATTTTTTAAAACACGGCTCGTATTGGTAAAAGTAATGTCTTGGCTACTTTTAGTACACTAACACATAAATGTCCCAAAACTTGATACAAGTGCTCCGTGTTAGTGCTCTAACACATACTTTTCCAGAAAATACAGGGTGTAATTTGTATAAAGGGGAAAGAAATTGTCTAAGTCTTTTAACAAATTATTATGAGCCCTTTACCAAAAGTCTATTAACTGACACCTATAGCCATTTAAAGGGACTGGCCTAGATCCTGTCCGCTGATTTTCTGACTATATATTTTTTTCACATGTATCGATAGTACATGATTATACTAACATATCCTACCAGTTTCCGCTGTATTTGTGTTACAGAGGAAAACAATGAAATTATTTACCAGCTGTATTTTTTGTCGCCGGCGACAAAAAATGGTTGAAAAAGTGTTTCTAGTTTCAAATCTTAAAAAGATCTTGTTTCTAGATTTTGTGAGATTTGGGCCCGAAATTATGCTCCTGGATCTAATACATCCGGAGCATGTTTAAATATTGTCTCGCAAAATGACATTGATAAAGAAGCAAGTAACTAGATGTATCTAATACATGCTCCGTCCGTCCGGCGTCATGTTTAAATGTTGTCTTGTAAAATTGCATTGATAAAGAAGCAAGTAACTAGATGTCTCTAATACATGCTCCGGGAGCATGTTTAGAAGTTTTCTTGCAAAATGGCATTGATAAAGAAGCAAGTAACTAGATATATCTAAAACATGCTCCGGGAGCATGTTTAAATGTTGTCTTGCAAAATTGCATTGATAAAGAAGAGTAACTAGGTATATCTAATACATTCTCCGGAAGCATGTATTAGATACATCTAGTTACTTGCTTCTTTATCAATGCCATTTTGCAAGGCAATATTTAAACATGCTCCCGGAGCATGTATTAGATACTGCTCCCGGAGCATAATTTCGGGCCCAAATCTCACAAAGGCTTGTTTCTACACCTGTGATGGGTAAACAAAATAATTTTTGATAAAATTGTTTCTCTTTTGATATGTATTAACTTATCTCCAACAGCTCCATTTAATCATTTATCTGGTAAATCCATCTGAGGTACAAATTTAGGATTTAGTAAACCCTGGATAGTCACACCACCATCACATATAGATATATTGCAAATCAATTCGCTGTCAATTTGAGCCATTTCTGTGTACATTTCAGTACTTTTTGGGATTTTACTACACTTTTAAGCTTTATTTCAAGCATTTCCATAAGTTTTTAATTCTAAGTGGAATCTAGGCTAGTCCCTTTAATGTAAATTTCAGCACTCTATGTACAAACGTTTATTCAATATGTGTAGCATCAAGAGAGTTCAAACAAGAAGAGTCCTTAAAAAGGATAAAATTTCGTAAAGGAGGTTGACGTATTTTGTGAATCGCTTGTCACGATTTTCTCTTTATTTTGTGTCTCTCATGATTTATCATGTGGTGTTTCAGTGAGAAAGATTTTTCGCAATAATTGCATTGATATGCAAAATATGGTTTCTCTTTAGTATGTGTCTTCTCATGAATTAACGTTTGGCTTGTTGTTGAGAAAGGCTCGTTTGAATAATTATATTGGTATGGGTTCTCTTTTGTATGCCACGTTTTGTGACCCTCGTGAGCCTCCTGTGGCCTTCCTGATTGAAAACCTTGCCACAATGTGTCCTCCTCTTGTTTATCCTATTTTTTTCCTGTGAGAATCGCTTGTCACAATATTTGCACTTAGGCCTATAGGGTTTCTCTTTAGTGTGTGTCTTTTCGTGATTTATCATGTAGTGTTTAGCTGAGAAAGTTTTTTTCGCAATAATTGCATTGATATGGTTTCTCTTTAGTATGTGTCCTCTCATGAATTAACGTTTAGCTTGTTGTTAATCGTTTGAATAATTATATTGGTATGGTTTCTCTTTAGTATGCCACGTTTTGTAACCCTCGTGAGTATTCCTGTGGCCTTCCTGATTGAAAAATTTCTGCCACAATGTGTCCTCCTCTTGTTTATCCTATTTTTTCCTGTGAGAATCGCTTGTCACAATATTTGCACTTATAGGGTTTCTCTTTAGTGTGTGTCTTTTTTGTGATTTATCATGTAGTGTTTAGATGAGAAAGTTTTTCACAATAATTGCATTCATGGTTTCTCTTTAGTATGTGTCCTCTCATGAATTACCTTTTGGCTTATTGTTGAGGAAGTTTTGTGTCGGTAATTACACATATGTTTTCTCTTTATTGTGTGTTCGATCTCTTGTGGCACGTATCATGCTATGTTTCTGTCAGAAGGGTGATAATCGCTTGTCATAATAAGGAGCGGTTTGGCGCAGCGGTAGTTCCGTCGCCTAATTGTACCAATGAGGTCTCGGGTTCGAGTCCCGCGCCCGGCGCTTTATGTTCATTTGGTTTTCAGTCCATGCTCGCTTCCGAAGGTTTTTCTCCGGGTACTCCGATCTTCCTCCTGCATTCAAACCTGAATTTAAAAAACAACTTGGAGCCCTGTTAGCTCCTGTTGAAGCTTTTTAGCC
Organism: Ophiothrix spiculata; assembly: GCA_000969725.1. Lineage (NCBI taxonomy): Eukaryota > Metazoa > Echinodermata > Ophiuroidea > Amphilepidida > Ophiotrichidae > Ophiothrix > Ophiothrix spiculata. The sequence continues at coordinate 7,872 of JXSR01S007812.1, forward strand.
TTTAGCTTACTTGGTACCAAGTACCAAGTTGGGTTTCCTGGGCGTAAGTAAGTTTAGTCAATGAAGCAAGCGGTCTTTCAAAAGCATGTGTCATTGGTGTCTAAGCATCTGTCTCGGACTCGGACTTTCAGGTCTCAACTACAGCACTGGACGTCAGTAGTACTATAATTGATATCACTTAAATTTAGAGCCTTTCATGACAGTATAAAGTTCATTTTAGTCAGAAGAGCTATAAAGTGCTCAATATCAGTGATAACCACTTGTGAAAGTTGCGGTCATGTTGAGGCAAAATTTTACTCTTTTACATCATAAGCATCTCTTTTATCTCTACAGATCACCGAGTGTCATCCGGATCCATCGTTTAGTTTGGCCAGATATCTTCGGGGAAAATGTATCCTTTGCATTATTATTAAATCATTGTTTTCCGAAGACAACCACACAGACGCCAAAACAGCGAATCAGGTTTTTACATAGTAGCGACCAAATGAAAGTAATTGTTTTATTTCACATGCGCACTGACAGGGTATGTTGCCTAATTTCTTTTTGCAACCTTATTGGGCCGTGTAAATTTGTTATCTCTCTCTCTATTATAATACATGGTAATATCGATTTATTCCGTATACAAGCTAACATTTACCTTGCGGCCCAATAAGGTTGTAAAAAGAAATTACGCGCCCCAGCCGGACGCGATATTATTTTCCGTAGTCAAGATTTGTATAGGGACATCATAACCACATACGCAGTTCGTTATCGATTGTAGATTATATTGATATTAATCAGTTAATGTCTATTATGTGTATCACATCAATATAGCAGTATTATCGATTTATTCCGTTAAGTTTATTGGGGTTTAAAAACCGATTTCTGCCACCTCAATCCTCGGTAGTCTTGTGGTTATATCAGGTTGCTGTGAGTCATGTGTCACTGGTTCGAATCCCATTACTGCTTTATATTAAATAAAATACAACTTTTTCCGTTATTTTAAAGGTTAAAAATATCAAAGTCTGAAAACTCAATATACTGCTATGTATGAGGCCCACCATAGCAAATGTTGACTACGGAAAAAAATATAGCGCCCCGGACACTTCATTCCAGACATTTTACAGCTCCATTATGTAATTTTGATGCGAGAAAAAAGAATGGTTAAAGAAACCATCAACAAAACGTGGCTCTAAATTGGCGCCACGGTTCAACGAACAAAAACGTTCTCAATTTTAGTGATGGCAGTATTACTGAATATTTAACGGTGGGCAAAATCAATTGTTAACCAATATAAACACGGCGGAAGTGACCAACTAAACGTAAAATTCACGAAATTGTGTGTAAAACACCAAAGCAATTGTTTGAAAAATTATAAATAGGTGTATATCTCTCCATCATATAATTTCTCACTTCCATTATCGAAATTTATAACTTTTAATTATTCAACCCTTTAATAGCAACTGCCTCAGTGGCGCAGTCGGTAGTGCTGTTGTAATTTCGTCCGAGAGAATAAAAATTGGTATGGGTTCGAGTCCCGACAAGGCCGTGATGTTTGCAAAGGAATATTTATTTTAAGGGGTGTAAGCACCTTACTCAATGTTACGTTTTTGCAAATTTATTTTGTACCAAAACTTGTGAACAAAGTGCTAAAAGTTAATAAAAGTATACATTTCCAGATAGGAATTTTCACAAGGAACATGATGGTGATGTTGATTTTTGGCCCAAAATCAAATTTTTTGAGAAAATCACAAAAAAACACATTTTTTTGGCCATTTGGGCTTCGGGAAAAGCTAAAAATAACATCTTTTAAAAAAATGACTTGGGAATGGGAATTTAAATTTTAAACACCCACTCGGATGTTGCGTCATTTTTATTTTTTAGAATTTTGGCCAATTTTTTGATTTTCATGCCAAATAAGGTCAAAAATTCGCTGTTTTTTCCATTTTTTGTCATTTTTTGACCTTATTTGGCATGAAAATCAAAAAATTTGACAAAATCCCAAATAGTAAAAATGACGCAACATCCGATTGGGTGTTTAAAATTAAAATTCCCATTCCTAGGTCATTTAAAAAAAAAATGTTATTTTTAGCTTTTCCCAAAGCCCAAATGGCAAAAATATGTGTTTTTCGTGATTTTCTCAAAAATGTGATTTTTCATCAAAAATCATTATCACCACCATGTTCCTTGCGTAAATTCCTTTCTGGAAATGTATACTTTTATTAACTTTAAGCACTTTGTTAAAAAGTTATGGTACAAAATAAACTTGCTAAAACGTAACATTTAGTAAGGTGCTTACACCCCTTAAATTAAATTGATGTCTACATATTTATGAAATAAAAATAATCTTGAAAAATTAAAAAAATAATAATAATAAAGAGAATCGACAACCACCAAAAATGTCAATATCATCCTGCCCTCTTTAAAACCTGGAACGCAGAAATTAGAAAAAAAATTGGAGCCACGGTTTTAACGAAATGTCACCTCCTATATTCATCCTCCTTGGTTTTATATTACATACATCTTGTGTATGTTCGTGTAAATACGAACGCCGTACGTGTAGGTACGGTCTCCGTACGATATTAACGTTGCAATCGCAGGGAGTTCAAACGTATGCACGTTGTAGGTACCTACAACGCACCGACAACGTGCGCAACGTACGATGCACGCACCGATCTCAGTCAAGTGTAGCATGCAGAATACGCGCGTACATCGTATTAACATCGTGCGCAAATCGTACGAACGACGTGCCTGACGTATACGACCTCCCTACGTTTGCCACGTCCTCTCTATGTTTTTAGAAAAAACGTAGAGAATGTGGCCTCTCAAAAAACGTACGAACAAAAAAAAAACCACGCACGACGGGTTGCGACCAGCGCTTATACAATACCTTGCGTATTTCTCAACATTCGGTAATATTACGGTATGTGTTATCTGTTCGAGTAAAATGCATCCTTGACTTTCTTGTTCAGTACGGCTAACCGGGTGTAAGATTGGTTGTGGCTCTGGGGGATGCGGAGCATGCACAGTCATGGTATCTTCTGTATCCAAATCTTCGGGCAAGATAAAGTAAGATTAGAGGCTTAAGATAATTCAACCGGCATAAGGCCATCCCTAACTTGGTTTTACAAGGGAATCATTGCGACAAAGGGACAGATCCAGTAGTTCCATCGAATATAACTTCACCTCGTCCCTCCCTTGAATTATAATAGGATGCCGCTGATTTTGATCGGCGTATAGATCCAAAGGCATACGCAATTTCGCATCTTCGAGATCCAGATCTGGATTCGCATCTCCGTAGACCGTTTACACATACGCACATACGTAGATTGCAGTACTGGTTTTATAATAATTACAACAGGAAAGTAAAATCCCTTTTTAAAGTATGAAAATCATCAAGCAGCATGTGCTTAGGGTATATTTTGTTCAAGGGGAAAATCCACGGGTTTTTTTAGTACTTTTCAAAAGTAGTTGGAAACGCATTAACAGATCAATAGCAGTAGCTTCGGATTTGATCAATTGTATTATTAGTTATTTTTGGTCAGGTCATCTGAAGTAATTCATTGATCAAATCATTAAGCTTTATAGTCAGTCAAAGGAGAAGACCTGCCCCGGGACTACAAACCTCGAACCTCAAATCTATATCTATGCATCGTATTTTATCTTACAAGTTCTAAAATTTCCGTTTGTTTATTATTTTTTTTTTACAAATGCTTCGACCATCGTAATGCTGCTTGCGTAATTATGACATCATTTTAGTCATATTGCAGTCAATGCTTGTCTGTATCCATTATGTGCCGTCCATGGTAAAGCAGTAACAACGGTGGAAGGAATTGGCAGTACCAAGACTAAATTACATCCAGTCCAGGTAAAATTAGAATTTCTTTAGTTATTCATGCAATACAGAATTGTGGAAATATACAATGCATACCATACACCTAAGACATCAGAGAACATCATAGAATTGAAGAAACAATCTGGTTTTTGTGCTTAAAATTTTTTGATGCACTATATTTAATAAGTCGTCTTTTTGCAAATATTGAGAATAATTAAGGTAAAGCTTTCAAGGTTTGTTTTGAAACAATAATGTGACAACATTTGTCAAAACTTTTCCATGCGAGTTTAAAGACATATATCCTAAATATATTCCTGAAGTAAATAACACTCCTGACTTTTAAAACAAAAAGTATTAGAGGTTTTAATCTTGTATTCGCACAGGAACGTCTTGCTAAAACACATGGTACTCAGTGTGGATTTTGCTCCCCCGGTATGGTCATGTCCATGTACACACTACTACGAAATAACCCAACACCTACCATAGAAGACATTTTGGCGGCAATGGAGGGTAATTTATGTCGATGTACAGGGTACAGACCAATCGTAGATGCCTTCAAATCTTTCAGTAAGGTATGATGTTTTGTATGTTTATTTAATTTTACAAAGAGATTTTCTATATATGTTGATCTGATATAAGGCCCTGCGGGGAAACCCGAAACCCCGAATTTTCCCGGACCGGACCGGACCGGACCGGACCGAAACCGGGTCGGGAAATTTGTTTGAGCTTTTTTCGGGTTCGGTACGGTCCGGGAAAAATATTACCGGGGTCGACCGGGTCGGGGAATTTTTACTCGGGGTCGGGGAAAGTTTACGTTCGGTCCGGGAAATGCAAAAGCTCGTTCGGGGTAAAAATAAAATGGAGCAACAATAAATCGCTGTGTCTATAATGTCATTTTTTAACTTGCACTTTCATGTCCATTTAATCGTTTGTACTTTGCATTAGTTGCTGATCTGTCATTTGTCATTGCCTTGCATTTCATGTACCTGAAATGTTACGCTGTTCATTGATATAAAAAAGTATACTACTTCAGGTTGAGCTCTTGGGGATCATTATATAATCCCACGCCTTCCAATCTATAAATATTAATTACAATTTTTGCCACGATGTTTTGAGTTGAAACTCTAATTTTTCCTTTACCACTTTACCGAATAAAGCACATTTAGACTTGTGACGTCAACAAGCATTTGCTTCTTATAAACAATCACATAAATTCCCCGCGCGCTAAGAGAATGATCTATGATTGGTTAAAAATCGGACCATAAAATCATGTGAACATTTTTCGTGAGGTCCTAAATAAGGTCATTTGTCTTAAATTGAGTCATTTTTTTCTTAATTGGTTTTAGGTGAAATCGTAATCATTTTTAAACACAATTTTAATGACTTGAAATTCGGGGTAACTCGGGGTCGGGGAAAAATATCCATCTTGACCGGGAAATCATGAAAAACTACCGGTCCGGGTCGGTCCGGTCTAGAAAAAATCCTTTCGGGTCGGGGTCGGTCGGGGCAAGCTAAATTTTTATCGGGTCGGTCCGGTCGGGAAATAAATTTTCGGGGAACGACGGGGTCGGGGTGAGAAAAAACCTGCCCCGCAGGGCGTTAATCTGATATAGGAAGAAAAAAAAAACCTCAATCTTTACTTGTAAAATGTTTGACGTTTATACTGGAGGAATATATATGTAAAGGTTGTATATATAAGATTTGTTTTATTTACATTTGGTAGGTGTTTTTCGGGACACGCGATATATTTATATGATTTTCACGTGATCGACCGCTTGTTATAATATTTAAGTCTAATAAAGTTTTTTTTTTAAATTTTTATTTGTCATTGCATAATGTTCTAATTTACCAAACTGAGAGTACGATACTTTTATTTTTTCCTTATCTTTTTCTCTGCAGGACGGTTGCTGTGGAGGAAAGAATGGACAAAAATGTTGCTTAGATGATGACCCGGAAATGGTAATTATTTGGGAACAGAGCATTGGATGATTATTGTAGATCGAGTTTAACTTAGTGGACTTTGGTGGTAAAATACCTATTAAATAAGAAATAGGCCTATATGAGATAACTCTTCACTCCCAGCAAATATTTTGACATACATTTTATTAGATTATTGTACGGTCCTTTCACTCCTACTACTATATACTCTATGAAGCATGCAACAAGCATCCGATTAACGCATAAAAACCAATATGACCATACGGGGGAGGTAAATTAGTACGTCACATTTTGAATCATAACATCGTACCCAATCAGCTGAATATTCAAATAAATGTAAACTTATATATTCAAGGTTTATCCATGTGGCAGCAACAAAAATTAGCCATATTAATACGCAGTGCCTTGGTCTAAGGGTCAAAACATAGTTCTTTTGAGCTATCAAACATTTGGTGCAACAAGTCTTTGTTATCTCATAATCTGATATATAGTTTCAATGTATTTTCTATTAATAACGGAGGCTTGGTGATGAAAAATCAATACACCATAAAATTTTCTTTGATGTCAAATGCTTGGTGATTTTCAACACGAAGCATCCGTTATTGATTAGAAGATGCATTGGAATTAATGTAATAATAAAGACTTGTTGCACAGTCAATTCTAATCAATCATTGCTAGTTTCTTACACAGTACAAAACTAACACTTCACAATGCTGTAGAATACAAAAGATATTCTATACATATCGTAACAGAGTAGGATTGCTTGTTGCAGAATATCTTCGTAATACGAGACACGCCTACACGCATTGAAAACTGCGACTCTTACCACATACTATAAACCATTCCAATTATCACAGAAACAATTTCTATTCCATCACCATCAGCATGATCAGAGGTTGGAACCTTCTCTTGACAGCATTGAATGTCACAAGTAGAAGAATTGAATTGAATATGTTAGTGCAATCTCGAAACATGAAAAGCCTTCTCATCTCTTCCGATTTTGGCATCTTCATCTTTCAGGACGTTTGGTTTAGTATTTGGTTTACATAACAAGTCAACATTTTTGATTAGTTTTCATAAACCATTGGTGTAACAAGCATTGGTGCAACCGTTGATGTATTTCAAATAGCAATAAGTAAACAAGGTATATATTAAGATTTTTATAACTTGAATCCGTAAGAGACATTGCATTATTTATCTATTCAGTGATATTGTTACTTCCCAGAGCGATAGCCTGTTCGATGCCTCGCAGTTCACATCGTATGATCCAGCACAAGATATTATTTTCCCGCCAGAACTACTAGTAAGCATTTGATATCTTATTTTAATATCTCTCTATAAATATGGGTACCAAGCGGAACATATAATTGCAGTTAAATGGGCCGTGCTGTTGGCGAGAATTGAAACCGTAGTTTAGCTAAACACCTTTCTGGAATATGGGCCGTTATTTTGTGTTTGAATATGAACATTAAAGATGTTATTCTTTGAGATGACCTGAGTGGAAGATCCTATGGTTTCCAATACTAACCATTATGTTGATCGTTGGAGAGTCAAATGACCTGTAAAATATAATAGACATAACCAGACAAGGGAGCGGGGGACTCCAAAACTTTGGGCAATTGGGCCGAATGGATGATCACAGGTACTCAAAATATCTTACGAGATGCGAACATATGCACAAGACCTATAGAGAAAATGATCATGGAATTCCTCAAATAGATCGATTTACAGACATCAGAAGCGAATCTCCATCATCCCCAAAAAGTACTATTGGGAAACAAAAGCCACTATACCACATGCGCAGTGGCGTCACCGATAGGAGATAGGAGTGTAGGAGAAAGAAGATCATTCCCATGAGAGAGACTGTCCCGTCTGAAGCTTAGCATCTGGAAAGCTTTGCCAACGTACCTGGAAATGTAGACAGAAATAAATAAGAGAAAGGACGAAAGAAAAGTGTAAAATTAAACATCTAGGTGGACATTTTTAAAAATGGGACTAATGTGCCCTTAATATCTTGTCAGTTTTCAAAATCGACTACAATTTGTTTTGGTCTATAAAAGGGGAAAACCAATGACGCGCCGAGAGAAATTGGGAAAAAATGGTACGCCACTGCGCATGCGTAACTGCCGATGGACGATGAACAGTATAACAGAAAAAGAAGATCATTCCCATGATATTGTGTCATATTCAGTGACCGAAAATTACCCATTCTTTAAATTTTTAAGATTAGATTAGAGTATTTATTTTGATCTCTGTTTCATAGACTGATGATGAGGTCTTTAACAAACCAGTACAATTTACCGGAGATGGTTTGACATGGTATAGTCCATCAGATCTTCAGGGACTTCTTAACTTGAAAGCTGACATTCCGGATGCATTGATACTCAGTGGGAATACCGCTGCAGGTAATGTCTTTAATAGACGAATCAAACCTGTAAAGTAAGCTGCCCAATTTTCTTTGATTCAGATTTTCAGGATTCGGATTCTTGATTTGGACTAAGTTGACCTAAATGTAAAATAAATGTATACTAAATTATGATCTTCATTTGCATTAGGTTAATATGGTTCGCCACAAGATGTTGTTGACAGTACACTATTGAACTGTTCATGCGCTACAGCCGTGTTGGTTACCAAATATTTTAAACCATCACCGGAAATGGGGAGCGTTCATTTGGTGACTGGTAGATCCAGTCCACAGCGATTGACTGACTTACGTGAAAAAGGCCGGTGTGATAGTAATCTTAGTCCCCCTGAAATGGTAGTCCGCCTTCCAAAGACCATAACGGAATAAAGCGTGAAACTAATGTTGCGTGAGGGTTGTTAGCCTATACTTTTAACTGTACAACTCGAACAATAAGAACAGGGGACTTGCATTCCTACTACACCGGCATCCACAGCCTATAGGCGATGTAGGAAACGTGTAGCCGATCGGTTAGAGCACGGGAGTCGTCATACAGTGGTTTTTTGGTTAGAACCCGGCGGGCGGACCATGTTTTCTTGTTTCCTTAGGCAAGAAACTTTATTCTAATTGCTCCGTGGTTCCCTTCACATGCAAATTGAGGTATTGCGAAGTATAATGATCCAGATCCAGATCCATTGTCAATAATCCATCAAAATATGCCTGTTTTTTCCAAATTACAAATTCTTGATAGGTGCATTTGAGTCCACGGGAGCTATTTTATATACCGGCCGAGTTCCAGAACTACAGGGTATAGAAATCACCGAAACAGGGTTACGATTTGGTGCTAACACGACCATAACACAAATAAAAGGTGCTATCAGGAATCAGTGTCAACACTTACCAGGTAAGTCGCCATTTTTAAAAAAATATCTGCATGGTATGGACCTAAAATTGACAGAACATCTTAGAAATGCCATTTACTTCTTTAAATCCCGGTAGAATTCAGATATTTGGAACTTTTACTGCAAAATTTTGATATAGTAGCCTTTTTGTCCAATATCATGATTTTCCGATTCGGAAGTACGTATGACGTCATAATTACGTTACACCTTGACCGATTTTCGTGATTTTGGTATCAATAAAAAGAGGAAACCCAACCCTATTTATAGTATGGTACAAAACAACTTAACTTTGTACGTTTCAATTTCATTTTCATAGGGAAGGGTAACAACCCACTACCCCCTCCTCCCACCCCCATCCCCGCTTGATAAAAAACGTTACAAAAATACCTCGATAAAAGAAGGGTTTAGCTCTATTTGTCCGGATGTATGGATTTTAACATTTTTTTTAAGTAATTTGAGATATATGTTTATGCGTGCATGTATCATGTATACATATTGGAAAGTATTTTATTGACATATAATGACCTTGTCGAACAGTATTTGACCAGAATAGTCTGTAAAATTATCAATAACGTTACGTCAGATATTTCTCTTCGCAGATACTAAAACAAAGACATTCAGGGCTCTCCAGCAGACTTTAAACCAATATTCAAGTTGTCAGATACGCAACGTTGCAGTGAGTATATTCAAAGAGAGTGGTTTACAAAATATGCGATATGCGTTTTCCGCAGTCACTTTTATATGTTTAGTGTTAAATATTAACCACAACATGAAAGGGGGTGATTGGCAAGAAGTGAAGCAAAACCCTAAAAGACAGTGTGGGTCATAAAAAACATATGTACACTACAAGTAAATAATAAACAAATACGCAAAATATTAACAACTGAATGAAGAAATATATAAAAGAAAATAATATAAAGATGACATTAGCAATCTACATTGATACCATTTGGGTGCAGTGTTTTGTAATCCAGTAGGACTCCCTGTGAAAAATGACTTCATCAGTTTTCTGGTGTATCTGTTCTTTTCCGTTGATGGAGATGTTCTTCAGTGAATGATCAGAACAATTGAAGTATGAGCTAATTTGAAGGTTCTTGGTTTTGAGAGTGTGTGCTGTTTTATGGCCCTTTTTGGTTTGTAAATCTGGTGTATAATGTTGTTTGGTTTCATGTTCTTCTGTAGGATTCAAAAGGAGGGTTCTTAAAGACAGTTTTCATTTTGTCAGTGTGATGTAATAGTGACATATTGTTCCTAAAACTATGGACAAATGTTAAATACAAGTTTATTTGAATATTCATCAAGATTGGGAACGTTGTTATGATTCGAACTTGAAATACGCGGATTAATTTTATTTCTTTGTATGGTCAGAAATCATGACTGTCATATTCATTACACTGGTATTCAAGAGCCATAACATAACAAATAGTGACTGATGGAGGGATAATAGCGATTTTATGTATCCTTTTCAGACCATCGGGGGCCATATTGCATCACCGCTTGCTGATTACGATCTTATACCTCTTTTACATGCCGTCGGTGCCAGAGCGTCTGCTATTTCAACTCAAGGTAAGAAATTGGGTTTTGTTAACGTACATCTAGTCTTGACTGCTAGTGATTAGATTGCGACTGCTAGTGACTAGATTGCGTACGTGTCGTGACTGATTTGAACCAATCAACTGCAGTTGTGTTTGCACCAAGGAATTTAAAAAGGGGAATCGGTACTCGCCGCCATTTTGGTTTGCACATTTCACAAAATGCATGTTAACCACGCGTTAAGCACTAGTGCCTCATGAGCAAGACATCTACTCTGTGAGTAGGCAGTGGGGGTACCCCCTCCCCCCAAAATAAGTCTGCCCCCATACATGCCCTCCCCCCCTACCCGTAATCAAGAAAAGTATAAAGTTTCAATATGTAGTACTATGCTGATGTTAATGTTTATGGGTTTATTTTTCAACAGTTTTCAAAATCATGGTATAGTTGGCCCCAAATAACACAAATTTTCTTGAAAAATGTTTTAATGAATGTAGCTAAATTTTTGCGGTTTGCTACATGGAAACATTTTGGGTGCACCTTTCCATGTCTACCATGCATAATTTTCTTGCCCCAACTTCTATACTTTACCCTCAAATAAGAATTTATGTTTACGCCGCTGTACACCGGCTCATGAGAAGCTCACGAGCTGGTAAACTCATGACTTATTGCTCATGTATGAGCATGTCGTTGGAAAGTATTCCATGAGTAGTCTAATGTAACTGGTTCCATATTTTTGTAGAAAGAAGGGGAAATGATACTTAGTTTAATGTTGAAGCTTTATTTGATACAAAGGACTTTTAAGGACAAATAAGTGACAAATGTGATATATTATTAAACATTATATTATATATCAAATTAAAGTATTAAACTGTTGTTGTAAATTTATTAAAAATTAAATTTGTAAAAGTATGGCGAATTGAGAAAGGGGACGCCACACATCGTAATTCTTTCTTGTGTTTATATAATGATCTGGCTATGGACATTTTTTTCTTATTTTTTTCAATCAGGAACAGCACGTGACATTTTATTCGACAAGGGTGCATACTCATCAAATGGCCGACTTGTTGAAACAAATGAAGTTATTAAACACATTGAAATTCCATTCAGTACTGAGGTAAATATTGATCTTATATTAAACGTATACTTGAAAACATTTTTCAATTGTACCCACTTCAAAATTATACCAAATACAGATTTAAAAGCTGTGATTAACCATGACAGTATGGAAAATTCGACATTCTGAACGATCCGGCCAATATTTTTTTAAATTTTTTTGAAAATTGTAAAATCAAAAAGTATCCACCAAATTCCATAATTTAGAGTTCAGATATGCAAAATCTTTAATATTTATATATAGTACCTAGGTATGGAGCCATACGGTATATCATCATAAAGTGCACTCTCCTTGACCACAAAATAGTCATCAATCATCATAAAAACTGAAAAGTATTGGGAACGAACCCTCAATATTCAAGTATAAAGGGACTGGCCTAGATTCTTCCCACTAATTATTTTTACTTGCATATTTTTTTACATGAGTCGGTAGAACATGTTTATAGTAATATTACTTGGAAGTAGTTTTCCATGATTTTGAGGAATATTGAAGAAAATTGCAATTCATTACCTGCTTTGATTTTTTTTCGCCGGCGTAAAAAAAGATGTGAAAACAGTGTTTCTAGTTTCAAAATTTAAAAAGATTCTGTTTCTACACATGTGATGTGTAAACAAATTATTTTGTCTCTTTTAATGTTTTAAATTATCTCTAAGAGCTTTGTTTGATTTTTTATCTGGTAAATCCAGATCTGAGGTACAAATTTAGGATTCAGAAAACACAAAATAGTCACACCACCATCCAAGAATGATATATTGCAAATTAGTTATCTCTCAATTTGAGCCATTTCTGTGTAAATTGTTGTACTTTTTTGGATATTACTACACTTTAAGTTTTATTTAGAGCATTTCAATAAGTTTTTAATTCTACGTGGAATCTAGGCTACTCCCTTTAAATCTGTACTACAGCCTAAAGATGATGAACATTTACATCTACTTACTATACTTACTGTACAGAATCAATTTGTGGACTGTTACAAACTCAACCGGAAGCGTTACTATCTTGACGCTGCGAACGTTTTTGCTGCTTTTATTGTGACATTTGAACCAGGAAGTGACGTCATAAGTGATGGAAATCTCGTTTATGGTGGGCTTCGAAACATTCCAGTTTTTGCAAGTGAATCTATGGCGAAATTGATTGGACGGTAAGAGCAACCTCTAGAAAAGATAAGTAAATAGAAAAGGTTAAAGCAAGTTAAACAATATAACTCTGTCATCGACGGGAGCGTGGCCGAGCGGTTATAGCACGGGTCTCGTAATACAGAGATTGTGGGTTCCAGCCCCGAGCCGGGTGGTTTTCGTCTCCTTGTTTCCTTGGGCAAGAAACTTTACTCTACTTGCTCCGTGGTCGGACAGTCACGTAAAGCCGTGGGTCCCCTGTAGACTCCTTCATGGGGTATGCATGTTATGCAAGTACTTGTATCATTGATTGATTGATTGATCTTTAGTTTTATTGTTTCTGATCACAATACCTGGCACATCTGGCTATTCCAGATGTTGTAGTTATTTTGCTCTCACTCCAAAAGGGTTGCTGTAATTTCAGTTGTTTTGGTTTGACTACTTGTCTTGCAATTCCGTAATTTAACCCTTATCTTACAAGCATATTTTTGTACCGTTTGTTATCAAAGAGGGGGGAGGGGTTAACCACTCACTGTTAAATGGAAATTGAACGAAATTGAACGACACACAGTTTAAGGTATATAGGCCTAGTATTTTTAAGGGTATGGTCTCCTCTTTTTATTGATACCAAAATCATGAAAATCTACCATACGTTGTTATATGTAATAATGACGTCATTCAAGTCTTCAGGTCTATCGCGTTTTTTCGGAGCAAGTCAAGGATTATAGAAAATATAGGTTGAAGACTTTTTAATGTGGGGAGTTTATCTCTATGGTGGCAGTCCATTATTACTATGTGTAAACGGAGCAATAAATTGAGTCACTCAGCGAGTGTAGCTGTGTGAACACTACTGTGGAGTATGCGCATTTGTTAAAATTTGTAGCGGTTCACATTAATTATATACTATTGCAACATAAATTGTTATAAATGTGAGATACCTTTCTTTGGATTTATGAGAAAAAAATTATTATTCATCAAACACTCGTGAAATTTGACATTTATTGAGTTTTCAAGAATGGGATCCACGTCAATCGCATGACATTTACTTTAATATTATGTAGCGTAATCTTGTTTTTCATATGTGTATACTTTCATTGACATCTTGTCATTTATAACATTATTATAGGTCTTGGGGTTCTGGCTTGCTTGAAGGAACCCTACAGTCGTTGAAGGAGGAACTCAGCTCACATTTACACATGAAAGAGAAGATGGAGGAATATTGTAGCGATTTGGTAGCAGCAAGTTTCTTCAAATTCTTTGTTAAAGTCAGTCAGATATTGCAGGAGAAACAGGTAAGTCCGTTTTCTATTATACAAATATTTACTGCTCATGAGGGCAATTGTGCAAAATATCTACCCAAGGTGACTGGAGACATTGGGCCTACTATTGCCCGACACAGAAGGGCAATAGTAGGCCCACGGTCTCCAGTCACCGAGTTATACTGAGTTAAGCTTACCGTGCATGCTTAGCCTAGCCTAGGCCTAGCTCTCGCCAAATGCAAGCAGCGCTTGAGGATTTCCGACAGCTGGATAAAAAGCACTATATCATGCAGTTCATCCATCAATTGTTTGATCTCATCCATCTGGTCAATTTTGTTTATTTCATGAAACTTTATAGGAATTTATATACCGCATGAAAACATTATTGTCATTTGATTGGTTGACACTGCATTAGACTGTCAAAAATAGTTGGTATATTTCCTGCTTGACATCATAGCCGGGCATTTTTTGTCAATAAAAATGTGATATTGCCCTGGCGTGACATCACCGCAGGGCGATATCAGCTTTGTTACAAACATAACGCCCGAGAAGGTTTGTTCGGTGTCGGGCAATAGTAGGCCCACGGTCTCCAGTCACCTTGGGTAGATATTTTGCACAATTGCCCTCATGAGCAGTAAATATTTGCATAATATAGACTTAAGGTTTTGCAGATAGTAATAAAGAAGACAAATAGAATTCCCAACTTGGAAACGAACCCGATACCTCTGTTTTCCTATTCAACTGCCTTGATTTTTTTTGTCATGACTAAAATCTTCATTTTGTTAACATGCCCTTCTAATCAACGTAAGATACATTATATTTTCATCTAAAATTATGTAATAATTCATTAATATGAACAACAAGCAACAGGGGCTGTCCTAGTTGCTTTGTGTACAAATTTGTTTATTTTTTAAATTCCGTGGGTTTTTCAGAATCGCCAACATTTTGGTACTTTTAACCTTTACATGAGAAATGTTAGCTATGCTCTACAATGCTATGTGTCCTGGATTGCTTCCTTATTCTAGGTAACCAAAACAAAAGCTGCTGAAGTTACTGGTGTTATGACAACACCGTGCGAAGTACCCAATGGAACAACAGTTTATCAGGTGAGCCAACAGGTCGTATAGATCAGTAGATTAAGAGCAGTGGATATAGATTTACTTCTGTTAAGTTAAGTTCCCATTTCAATGAATAATTGGTGGTGCGATTCCACTGTTGTGTAGCCCGGGCGGGCTCTTTTTACAAGGGTACAGACTTTACCAGACAAAACAACATTGAAATGCTATAGTTTTGTAGCATTGAAATGCTATATATTGTTTTTCGTTTGATACATAGATAATATTTGCTGTAAACAAAGCATGTAATGTATCCATTTTATATATAACGTTGCACTCCTCTTTCTACTAGTATAACATTTGTCACCGCACTGTATCTTCTTTTATCTCTCGCAAAGACATTTGATAGCATGATTAATGTCTTTTCTTTACCGATATGTTTTCATGTTTTAGCCAGTGCCTTTAGATCAGCCTGACGCAGACCCTATAGGTCGTCCCATAGTGCACCACTCAGCATACCAGCAAACATCCGGCGAGGCTGTGTATGTTGATGATATACCCACAATACCAGGTAGGTATAACTGTAGGTGTATCTTCCACAAACGTCCTCATCTACTCTGAACAAACTCAAGTGTCGGCATTTTACACATTTTATGAAGTTAATTCGAACGTTTCAAATAGACGTTTCTTAAGAAAATTATTTCCAACTTTTATTAAAGGTTTATATATATAATTTAAGTGTTAATTAAAGTACCAGCGGCTTGGATGAGAACTTAAGTTTAAACCAAACCCAACTGATATATTTTATTTTCAGGGGAATTGCATATTGCATTTGTCCTCCCACCACGTGGACGAGCGAGGGTTTTGTAAGTATGAAATCATTTAGTAAATAGAATAGTTTTCAAAATCGTGAAGCGTTAGGGACTCGGAAATGTTATACTTTACCAGTATATATACATTCGGGCCGTCAAAAGCCCTTATCTTCCATTGCACCGATCATTTGAGCCTCCGTTTTAAATGTTGACTCTTGTAATACGCATATTTTCTCCAGTTTATCACTCCATTACCTTGTGTTTCTATTAAATTGTTCATTGCATTATTGGAGAGTACACTTCAGCAACCTTGTGGAAAGGTTGCTGAACATGGTTGGACATAAGGTTATATTTTCTCAAATTTGTACGCCCCTGCCAACCCAAAATCGTAAGCATGTGCGTATGCGTGACCAAAACAAAGTTGAATTATGAAGAATTCAGTAGTGAATAACGTAATGCACAAAATATCATACATTTTCATTTAATATTAACCATTTTTGTCATTTCGTTGTTTTATAGAAACATAAATTTACAAGCAGCTCAGGAGGTGGATGGATGGGTGACATTTGTCAGTGCTGATGATGTCACCGGGGATAACGTATCGTTGATGAATGATGGCCAAATGATAGTGACAAAAGAGGTAGATATAATTCTGCATTTGTACTTGTTGACTGTCAAGTGTCATCCTTCTGTTTTGTATTGCAGTTTCAAACACTAGGAAAATTAAATGTCCAAAATAGGTATATATTAGTATATCAAGGTTAAGAAAGTGTCCAGACGGTCAGCGAAGTTAAGTTCCTCTTTGTATATACTTGAAACTGTATCACACAATTATTTGAGGATATGAAAACGAAGCTTTGGAAACCGTTGAAGCGATGGGAGATTTAATGAATTACATATTCGTCAGCGTGTCAACACAGACATAGGCAGGTATATAGCGGTCAAATTCTAATATCGAATTGCCACAATATCAGATTTCTGCAACGGCTTTTAATTCGAATTGTACTTATTCCTGTACATATGTGATGGCTCACCCCGAAAGGGGGGACTTTGAAGATGATATCAATTTTGAATTTTGAATTTCATCTGTTGCAGCATTTTCTAAGCTTTAAAATGACACCTTACGTGTTAAAATTGATCAAGGCGATCACATTTTACAACAGAAAATCTGCTTGAAATTCTTATTATTTCTTTATTTTTTGCTGCCTATTTTTACCTGTATCTTGAAAAGTGTTCTGTCGCCAAGTCCCCCTTTTCGGGGTGAGTCATCACATATTCTCTTTGATATGATTAGCTCTTCGTCGCAGTATGGATTCTATAACTTCCTACTCATTATCTACTTTGTCTGGTTGTGTCTGTGTTAAAATGTGGTCGTACAATATTTTAGAACAGTAACGAAATTGAACGTCCTATGATATTTGCGGTTATATTTTGTCATATCAGTTCATGTAAGATATTAAATAACAAGTTTCGAATAACAAGGTGTTCAGAAATTGCATATTTGTCGATGTTATTTATTTAGATTTATTCTGTTGCTGATATCATTGGTGCAGTAGTTGGCAGCACTCCGGAGGCAGCAAAGAAAGCAGCTCAACTTGTCCGGGTCAACTACGAGGAGTTACCCGTCATATCGTCTATAGAGGTACCACTCTTTCTCTAAAGTTCGTTAATTGATTGTAAAATAAGAACAAAAGAGGAAAGTTTCTCTTTTTCAACATATAGATTTAACCTGCTTGAAAATGCATCCCCAGTTCAAGCCGGTCGACATGTACATTATGCTTTTCTTTCAGTTTTAGTACTAAGCTGTAAAAATGTTGATCTGCATGCAAATTGTTGTTAAGTCTTTTCACGAAAGGTGATTCTCATACCTGCCGTGAAAAATACTGCGTATGGAAGAGAACTCCTGTTTGAAAGAACTGCTTATTGATTATTGTTTAATTGTTCACAGTCAGTGATGTAAATCGGTAATTTACCGGTTAATTTACATGGTAAATTACCGGTAAATTACCGCCATCATAATTTACCGGCCTAAAAAGTGGTAAATTAAGTAAAATAAGTAAAATATAACAAAACCATAAAATTTTTATTAAAAAATCATTTTTTAGAGGTTTTACTGATCTTTATGGAAAAACCATGCATTTAAATCATATTTAAACCTTAATTTATGTCTCAGTGTCACCATTTACTGTTATTAATTCAAATAAAATAGTTTTTTTTTTCAGCCTAGACCAGTGCATATTGCATGGAAAATTTCAGTGTAATTTAAAAAAAAAAAAGGATCCACTGCCCCAAGACCCCAATTTTATGCTCACTTCTGTTCTAAGGATCTCCATTTTTAATGAGAGCCGTCAAGTGTATTTCAAGCTTACAATTGAATAACTGACCCAAATCCACCTTTTTTCAAAAATGAATTATACATAGACCTATAAGAGATTTTCTCATAGAAAGGGCTGTCTTGGGCATGAAAGACTGTAATTAAAACTGAATCCACACTGCAACTGTACCAAAAAGTTCCTTAGGCCTATGTATTCGAAAATTAAACAAAATCTATGATAAATTTGGAAAGGACTTTAACTATTGTTTTAAGGTGTCTAGTCCATGATAGATCTGACTGAAATTTGCTGGTAAAAATCGGCATGAATAATATTTTATCGATGTAGAACCAATTTTTAATATAAAAATTGGGGGTCACCGAACTCGTTTTTTTGCATGCGAGTCGGTTTAAAAATAACATTTTAGGAGCTTTTGGGAGAAAATTAGTACAAATTAGTGGCAAGCAAGGGGGAAATCATCCTTTGTCAGAACCAGATCTCACTATTCTCAATACCTTACTTTAGAAAATCCTATATGCAGGGACCCAATGACACCCAATTGCTGCCCAAGCAGCAGCTTGCTATGTCATGGGATTGGAAAATGGGAGGTACTGGTTTAATCCTAGTGAAAACACTAATTTTCAAAACTCTTCCCCTTTCAAAAAGATGGGCTACAAATGGGAAAAGTTGAAAATCAGTTGGGTTTAAGCTTATTTTGTGTAATTTATCTGCTAAAGTAAACCAGTTTAAATATCACTTTTAGAAGAGCATTGCTATTAGTATTGGTAAAAGTCTGATTCTTGCCGTAAGTGAAAATTTTAATGATACAATATATTGACTTGATCGATTAAATGTTAATTTTGCATGTTTTGAACTGCTTATAGTTAAATCCCAATTAATTTTGGAAGCTGAAGTTCATATTATAAGTGTAAGCTGTTTCGATATTAAACATTATTAAGTGTATACCTATATTTGGTACCAAAATGTTTTCATTTTTTCGAAGTTTTATAATTTACTTATTTTACTTAATTTACTTTATTTTACCGGTAATTTACCGCAGTTTTTAATTTACCGGTAAATTAACAACATTGATTGTTCATTCTTATTTTCCCAGCAAGCAATAGCCGAAGATGCAATTTACCAGCCTACCCGTACTGTTCAAAAAGGAGATATAGAAAAGGGGTTCACAGATTCGCCGCTGTGTTTAGAAGGTACTGTCCATATAGCAGGACAAGAGCATTTCTACACTGAGCCTACCACGTGCATCGCTGTGCCAGGCGAGGAACCCGGGGAGATGGAGATAAGGTCCTGCTTTCAACAGATCAACTCAATTCAGGTAAGTTATTTGCACGTTGTAATGAAATACAGCGTCCTTGTGACTAGTCGTCCTACCTACTATACTTAGGGGCGCACTATTTGATTCTTAGGGGGAGGGGCATGGAAGTTTTTTTGAAAAAAAACCTTTGCCACTGAGGGCGGCGAAAAAAAAATATTGACCCAAAGATGATAAGAAAAAACCTTTACCCAACTATTTCAAGGTAAAGAAAAACACAATAAAAAAAACCTTTGGCGCCTAAAAAAAAAAAACACCCTTGACTTGACCCCAACTTCCATGCCCCCTCCCCCTGAAAATCGAATGGTGCGCCCCTTAATAAATTATTGATCACCATTTCTCCAATTAGGACGGACTCCTGATTCTTTAAAGGGTGTTACAATGGGTTTAATGCGTAACGTTTCTGGACACTGAAAAAAAAATGTTGCCGGTGTAATATTATGTGTCTCCCATAACCAGGAGTCTGGGTCTAATTTAAATACACGGAATAAGTCGCAATCAATGATTTCTTGATCGGACATGTACAAGTACCGTTTAAGTACGTTCTACAGAGTTAAATAGTAGCTAGGACGCTCAGTCACACCGGTGTAAAAGTAATCGTCCCCCTGGAATCTAGGTCCGTTTTCCATAGAACATAACGGAATAAAGCGTGAAACTAATGTTGCATGACAAGTGTTAGCCAATACTTAAGTGTACAACTCGGACAATAAGAACAGGGGATTAATATTCCTACAACACCTTTATATGATTTTGTTCCATGTGTTTTGGAATGACTTTATGGAGTGTATGTACATAGTCTGAAGAAAAAGTACACACCATAGGGTTGAGCCTTACTACAGCCAAAACATAATGTCCACAATAATTGGATTGTCAGTTTTTATTTCTTCATATACCTAATAAACATTATTGACTAAAGAGGGGTATTGCATGTAACATCAGTAGTATCAGAATTGTTTTCCAAGAAATAACGCTTTGTATTAAGTGTTTGCAGTGGCGTAACTAGACTTTCTGAAATGGCTTAGTGTAAAAAGCGAAAGCGGAAGCGGAAGCGAAAGCGCAAGCGCAAGCGAAAATTAGTGTAAAACGCGGAAATTGTTACGGTCGCATAATACTGAAATATGCACAATTAAATATTATTCAGGGTACCGGTA
>JXSR01S007812.1:31106-45886 GCA_000969725.1 Ophiothrix spiculata
TTTTTTCTAAGTATAAAACGTTTTAGAAAAATACACTTTATCCACAATCTGCCATGAGCATCTATGATTTTGCTTTGTTGTTTTGCAGTGGGCATGTCTTATGTTGTGCAGTTTATTATATATTTTCTCTTTTATTATTATTAATATTATTATTTGACCCTTTCAGGCCTCATTGGAAATAACTCTCTTCCTTTGTTGGGTCGCAGTAAAATTAGCTACCGGTACCCTGAATAATATTTAATTGGGCATAGTATTTCAGTAGTATGCGACCTTAACAATTTCCGCGTTTTACACTATTTTTCGCTTGCGCCTGAGCTTTCGCTTCCGCTTCCGCTTTCGCTTTTTACACTAAGCCTCTGAAATGAGGGGGCGAGACAGGGTAGATTTGTTTCCAGGGGCGAGAACAAAACAAAAACAGGAGTTCTCCATAGATCCATGTACAAAGTCAAATTTCATTTGGGGACGAAAGGGGGAGGTTTCGTCAGGGGGGCTCCCTTCTGCCCTTCCCCTCCCCCCTCTGGTTACGCCACTGAATGTTTGTGACAATTGCCATGACACATATCATAAATATTTTGTTTGTTGCGTGGAGAAGCAACATAATCACTTCATTATTTAATTGATGTAAGCCTGTTTAAACATATCTATACGTATATTTAATTTTTATGATGTCTTTTAAAATAACCACTATATTACTTTGTTTCATTAGTGCACCGTTGCTAAGCTGCTTGGCGTTGATACTAATAAAATCCATGTTCGATGCAAACGTGCTGGTGGAAGTTTTGGCGGGAAATCCAATCAGTGTAACTACATTGCAGTCTGTGCTCTTGCTGCCCAGAAGTATGTATTGGTTTTATGTTTCATATAGTGTTGTTTGCACACAAACAATTCAAAATTCCCTGATTTATTGTTAGCTACAATATGATTTTTGAACATTGATAAGGCTGGATATAAATAATGTAAAAGTTAAATGTTTGCATAAAGGGGTTGAGAGATACGACTTCTTTACCTTAGATAATAGTTAATACCTATAACAGAATTCAACAATTATTACAGTTCTTATTAAGTTGAACACTATATATTTCATTTCTTTCTGCCAGTAATGTACTTCTTTCAAATATTCCAGGACTAACAAATCGGTGAGAATGACACTATCACGTGCAGAGGACATGCAGATAACAGGAAACAGAGAGGGCGCCATGGCCAAGTATAAAGTTGGCTTCAACAAGAGCGGCAAAATCAATGCTTTAGATGTGACCGTGTATATGGATTGGGGATGCCCTTCTGGTATTGAAGTTGCTGTAAGTGTCGAAATTTCAGTCAAAGTACCTCTCACAAATTTTCTGTTCCAAGTATCTCTCAAAATTAATGATTTTACCTAAATACTTTGACATGTAGAGGAAAACTTGGCAACAAAATGTCATAGGATCGTACATGTTTTAACCAGTTTCCTGAATTTGACTCTAAAAGCGGTATTGAAGTTCAATGTCACATAACTTAAAATTGGAAAATAATTCGAGAATAATTTTATATATTCATTAAAAAAATAAGGTATCTTGTTCTTGTATGGTGAAATTTCATGTCAAATAAAGCTTGCATTGCGAAGTTATTGCCATTTGTGCAAAAAGAGTCAAAATCAGTTTTGTCCACGGGGCACGTTTACATGGGTGCACACAATGAGCGTTGGTTATAATATCTGTCTTAATTAGCTGATTGGTTTTACCTTACTGATTAGACTAAAGAATGTGATGAAGGAACTTGCGTCGAGAAAGGGTGAGTTCTGCATTTACAGCAGCAATGTTTGCTGCAGATCTCCCTGCTCAAGATCCCGCTATTTTCTTTATCCCTATTCAAAACAGTGCCAAAGGGGTGAAACTTTGTTCTAACTTTGTAGTCTTTGTAGATACGTGCTTTAGGAAAGTCATTCCTATAGCACGTGTACCATCTACACAGACTATTTACAGCCGGCCGCGTAGCTACCAGTTCTAAAAAAACTCGTTCAGCAAAAAATATTATCTCGCGACTTGTGAACTTCCTCCTCTTACCGCCTTACAAACCAACGTTATAGTGAAAACGACCAAATACATGCACTGCCTTTGCCGATTTGAACTTCGCGCCCAATAAATTATTTAGATTATTATGGAAGTACACCATACTTATATGTTATTGTGATGCATGCATGCATGCATGTCAATAATACTCTCAGTCAATGATATGCATCTTTAATACGATGATGATAAGCATCAACGTCATATAGAAATAAAAGCCATGCTGATTGTAGACCTAATTATGATTCTAGTTAACATTAAAGTATTACCAATCGTGGACAAAGAGGAATTCGGCGTCTTTTGCGCGAATGTCAATAACTTTGAAATACAAGCTTTGTTTGACATGAAATTTTCACCATACTGACAAGATACCATAGTTTATGAATCTATAAACAATATTCTCGAATTATTTTCCAATTTCAAGTTACCTGACATTGACCTTCAATAACGCTTTATTGGTCCACCCTGTATTACAGAGTTACACAAAAATGTTTTATATATTGCATAAAATGTACAAAAAAATCACTGTTGACACACCAAAAATGTTTTAAAATATTGAAATTAAACTAGTTCTTCAATATTCATTTTAACCAAATGATTAATGACTATTGTTTGAAGAAGTCATGTCTAATTTTGTTTTTCAGTTTCAGAATTTGTTCGGAATCTTTATTGCTCTTTCATGAATTTTATTCACCACATCGAAGCTGTTTAATTTGCTAAAATTGTAGCATGTGTGCAAATGTAAGAGTTAGATTAGGTCCTGAATGCGTTTGTATGCGTTTTATTCATAATGTGTTTAATAATGGTGGCACGTGGAACCATAAAATGTCATCCTACATGAGAGACAATCCAAGATGGCTCCCATCCCATAGAGTTTACACGGCGGTCAAAGTGAATACCGGTTCCCCTGTTTATATTCCTCAGTTACATCAAGCACAGTTACTGGAACACCTGCTTAACACGCCTTAAACATGTTCTGAACACTTTCATTTGAAGCGTACTTGCTTCCATTTTCACAAAATTATTTGACAGAATATTGATTTTTCTTTACCTTTTTTGCCAGACTCATGGACAAGTGTTTGGCAGTATAGATAACGTATATGCCATGGACAACATTAAAACAACTGTGAAAAACTGTGCAACAAACAAACCGGCCAGCAAACCTATGCGTGGATTTGTTGCCGTCGAGACATTTTACGTCACAGAATCAATTTTGACGCATGTTGCAAGGAAGTGTGGTCTTTCGCCAGAACAGGTATGCCTTCTATATCCCTGCTTCCTTCTTTCAGTTACACCTTCATTTATTGTACAATATTCAGAAGAGACATAGAAGAAAACAACTTAGCTTTTTTAGAGATCATCTTCCCATAATAGATGGAGCAATGTTCATACAATTTTGTTCAGAAGTAAAGAAGGTTACCATGGTTACGGAAGACATGTGGTATGACTTTACCAAATTGCTGATATATATCAAGTTACTTCATTATTATATCAAGCTTATACCGGAATTTATGATTCCCTCAGTTGAATAATCAACTGAAACTGTTTCAACCTTTGCTGCATCGTTGATGTGTTTAAACTATATTGTTTTTTCTAGGTGCGTGAAGTAAATATGCACAAGGTTGACACACCGTCCACATATTACGGAATGGTCATTGACGACTTCCATGTTTTCAAACGTTGCTGGCAAGAATGTATGAAGAAAAGTGAGTTTGACAATCGACGGAAGCAGGTCGATAACTACAACAGGTATGTCAAGCTTAACCAGTAATTCCTATACTACATAGCCACATATATTTATGCAGCCCAAAACTACTAAATATACTAAATAGGTTCATGGGTACGGGTTTGAACCGTGGCCAAGACCATAGGCTCCTCTTCTGCTTCCAAGACCCCCATTTTAAACTCAATTCAACTAGTTCTAAAGACCCCATTTTTAATGAGAACGTCTAAAATGTGTGTTTTATTCTTTTCTCATGACAAATTTAAGCTCGTAACTTGTATTGTTATGGAAAAAACAAGTTAGGAAGACCTTAATTTGGAAATAAGTTTCCATGACCCAATTTTTTACCTTAAATCAATCCCGTTATATTTTGTTGTATTTTATGGAAATAAAGATATGAGACATATGAGAAGCCCATATGTTGTAAGTAAAACCTGTGCGACACACACCTACCAAAAATATTTGTGTAACCCACTGTTTAGGATTTGGATGATTAACATCCCTGTGATTTTGAAACAATGTGTGTACTTATATCCTCTAGGGTTTAGTTATACATCATTTCAGAGGGAAAACATTGTAATAGAATGACAAATCGTGATAGATGTTTGGTCTCCTGTCCACTGATTTATGTCGAAGTAACATAAAAGAACAATGTTTCTCTTTTCTTTCTTTTTATAGAGAAAGTCGATGGAGCAAGCGAGGTTTATCAATAGTACCGGTTAAGTTCAACATTGGCACCTTGCCAACTTTCATGTTGCAGGTAAAAGATCACATTATTCCTGTTTTACAACATAGTAAACGTGAAATGTCTACAATCATGATTTAAGTCAAAAGGTAATTCGAGCCTAGGAACACATTGATCGTATCCATGTGATCCGATTTTGAGACGTTATAGTGAGGGTTTTTAAGTGTATCAAACAGATAATGCACTCTGTTTCTGAAGGTCGGAATGCCATTTCTTCGTTATCCAATCGATGGTTAGACATTGTACATTGAGGAGCTCGAAAGCATCATACACACACAAACTAATGTGCAATCTGTTCTTGTAGGGTGGGGTGCTGTTTCTTTGGGATCAAATCAATAGTTAGGTATTGCAGTGAGGGGCTCAAAAGCATCATATATATACATACACGAACCAAGCTTTTAAGGTACCTGTGCAATATGTGAATGACGGAATACTATGCACGAACTAAGGTACCTGTGCACTGTACTCTTGAAGAACGGAATGCTATTTCTTTATGATCAAATCAATAGTTAGGCATTGTAGTGAAGGGCTCAAAAAAGCACCATATACACATGAACTTAAGGTACTTGTGCACTCTGCTCTTGAAGAATTAGTGCCATTTTCACGTATGTCACCAACCTCTTCATCTGGTAGGTTGGTCCAGACTACTTTTATAGTATCATAAATGAAATCTCTTCCAGTAGATTAGACCATAGCAAGACAAAGTGAGACCGCGTCTGGAGCAGGTAGTTCCATGAATAACAAAATCCTTTAATAGTAAGACTGATGACTTTCATGCTCCGGTGGGGAAGACTGGTCCATAACTTTCCATTGACCTTGTGAATCTTGATGCTGTGGTTAACTAATTTTTAACGATATTGACATTTTAAGGTATTTCGTGGTCATATTTTGCACAGTTGTTCCACAACGCATTTGTATTTTTTAAAACTATTAATCAGCTTTACCTTTTAAATCAAATGCGCGGAACATGTCTTTAAGATTCAATTTTATACAAAGTTCTACCAGATTTGAAAATTGCACAAACAAGTTTTTCATTTTTCCACGTTAAAAACATTTGACATTTCCCTGTTCATATAATTTTGTAGGCTGGTGCTATGGTAAACGCCTATTTAGACGGATCCGTTTTAATCCATCATGGAGGAGTAGAAGTTGGACAAGGAATCCATACTAAGATGATCCAGGTTGCCAGTCGAGTTTTAGGAATACCTGTAGATAAAATTAGGATAGCCGAAAACAGTACTCATGTCATCCCCCATGCTTCAGACACTGCAGCCAGTTTTAGCACGGATATGTGGGGAATGGCGGTAAAGGTAATGATCTTGAATGCCCGGGGGGGTTCTCAAAAAAAAAATTGTGCGGGTGTGTGTCACGCAGACTTCGCGATAAGGACCATTCTCTAAACCTAAAAAAAGGCATTTTGCAACCCTTCACCCTTTATCATTTTCCGGAAAAAACAACCAATTTGGGCCAAATTGGGCGCTTTTTAAGACAATTTTCCCAAAAAACACCAAATTTTTCCATTTGGGTGCATTAGGTCAGTGACAAAAACCCACCCATCGATATACCTAAAATGGCGAAATTATACCCCCAAAACCGTGGCACATACCCGTATATCAACCTAATTTGAGAATCTCCCTGGGCTTGAATGTGTCTTCCTGTAGCTCAAAAATTAACCTAAATCGAGGCTGTGGTACTCTATGTTCCGTTACCTCATTTTGCTGCGGAATATATTGTATGCACGATTTCAATGGGAACGAACCACTGATTAATTTTCGAAATACCGGAAGAAAAAGTTCAATGTTCTTGAACTTATTTTGAAATGACAAAAGGGGTAGCACAGATCTTTTTTCTCAGATAAATTTGATTTTTCTGTTTGGTAAATTGATAAATGTCGATACCATTAATACTCCACAAGTCTGTTAAAAACTAAGCTTAATCTAACCTTCTGAAATGCATTGTTTTGTTGCAAACAACAGCGGGAAACAAGCTTGCTTATTAGTGTGATATGCGCCCTAACAAGAGAGAAGTAATTTGTTCCAACCTGATTTGAGTGTTTATAAGAGAATAGTATAGTGGGCTTCATGCCGTATCTGTATTTGAAGAATTTGTTGGTGCCATAGTGTAGTACTATAGTAGTAGTTTAATGAAACCAAGCCATTTTTCCAAAAAGTTGCTTTCCTAGAGTTTACCAGTACACAACAATCTGTGTTTGTTTCCAAAAGGGCCCAAATCCATTTTATGGTGTAAACAAACATCTCAATAAAAAATAAGCAATAAAGTTTTGAATTGCATAAATGATGTCACTGTAGTGAGAGGACCTATCCCTAACTTGTGAAGCAGTAAAAACTCTAAAATAAATTAAACATGACAAGAAATTATCCATTTGCTGATTTTCAGATGGATTTAGGCCCTTTTTGGAAATATACTCTAAATGAAGAAAGCATCCCCAAAAAGAACAACAATCAACTTTGGGTAAAAATTTGGTTATTGGTGTCATAATGTAGTACTATAGTAGTAATTTCATGAAACCAAACTATTTTTCCCAGAACTTGCTTTAATTTAGCTTGCAAGTGCACACAAATCTCAGTTTGTTTCCAAGAGGGCCTAAATCCATAATTCCAAAAGGGTCTAAATCCACTTCAGTGAAAATAAAACTCTCTATAAAAATATATTTTAAAGCGCTGATTTCCGTGAGAGGTTTCAGTTTTGTCAGAGTGATAAGACCTAACATTTAATGCAGTAAAAACTTGAAAACGATTTTACCATAACAAGGAATAAGTTTTTGCTGATTTTCTCAAAACTATGAAAAGTGGATTTAGGCCCTTTTGGAAACATACTCTTCATTTAGACAATTTTGAGAACACAAGATTTCAAGATATTATTGTAGCTTTAAGATGAAACTGAACGCTTTACACATTGTAACTAGTCTGGAGTTCTACAATCATTACTAATCTACGGCAAGCCTTGTGGTCCTGAAAACCTTTTGGTCAATTTTATATGCCAATTTTGCAGAAAAGCAGATATGGTCTTGTGTCCCGAAGCCCTCAAATATTAATATTTTCTCCGTTGTACATTATTCTAGAATGCGTGTGAAACCCTTTTGGGAAGATTGGAACAATTCAAAATTGAAAATCCAGATGGAGCATTGGCTGACTGGGTAAGTCCTTTGTTGATAACTCGTCATGTGAGTGCAAGGAAGTCGTATCTGCAATGGCTTCCCTAAGTTATTTTTGTTTTATACTTTGTCACAAGAATGTGAAAAATCCCTCAAAAATCCCTGTCTTATGTCAGTGGTTCTTGAAATGGTTCTTCAGGTGACTGTGTCACCTGAAGAACCATTTCAAGAGCCACTGACCAAAGACTGGAGATTATACAGTTTGTAATCCAAACTTACGACAAATGGCAGCTATTGCAGATACGACTTTCTTGCACTCACATGACGAACTTTGCCACTGTATGGCAATTCTCTTTAGGACCACTTGTTTTATTTTTATTTCTGCACAACTTTCTGGCACTTTTAATGCTAAGGACAGTTTCGTTAGACCGTATTGATACATTTTCTTATATGATACATGAAATTCAGTACGATATAATTCAGTACGATATAACCTTAACCGTTGATACTAAATTGTCTTGGTTACCCGGGTTAACACCTGCTGTTTTCCCAACTAATGGATTGCTCCAACTCATACAGAACTTGGATCTATTTCATAAAGCTATTTAGGAATATTCTTAAGTATAATTTGGTAAAGTTACTTTAGAACAAGAACATTTTCAACTTGGAACTGATCAAATTTTCTAACTTAACAACAATATATTTGAACAGTTTGAACATCTCTGCATTTGTCCTATACAGATGAAGTTGTGGGTATTTGACCTTTGACCCAATATAGTCAAATTAAGATCAGACCTAAAGTTAAGAACATTTTGAATAATGATAGGAACTTTTCTGTTTCGTTTTAAATTTTCTTAACAACTTTGGAATTGAGATTTCATTAACTGATTAACATTTATCATCCAAAGTTGCTTTAGGAAATTGAACTCATTGTTCTCACAACATATTTGTGGATTTATAAATGATTATTGTTCTGCAGACCAACTTATGAATATTCTTGAATTTTTACGAAATAGAGCCCTGGATACAATTGGCTCAACTAACATGCTGGCCAAAGTATCTACGGGAAAAATGGAAATTGCAAAAATCAGTAAGCAAATTAAAAAAGAAAAAGATGTTAACTGAAAAATACAAGTTGGCCATTACTTCACAAGATAATTTACTGGGACTTTGTATTCGATGCCCGCATCTAAGGTGCATATGTAACAATTTGCACATACTAGTATTTATAACTCTTCATTCAGTATGTTTTTATCACAAATATAAATTGTTTCTACGATGTATTTTGTTTTTATTTTAGCTTAGTGCTGCCTATTTTGCTCGTGTCAACCTATCAGCAATTGGATTCTATACGTGAGTTAACCAGAGTTTCCTATTATATATTGTATACATTATTAACGTATGACTCTGGTCAGCAACATTTTACTTATGGAGGTGTCTCAAATAAATCTATCAACGAGTGGTTTTCAAGAATTGAGATAAAAGAAGAAAATATTTATATGAATGCTTCTTTCTCCCTTACCCTCCTTTTTTCCTGCTTTTTATTTTTGTTTTGTTTTGTTTGTTTGTTTTAATATTCTGCTTCCTTTTCTTTTTCATTTCGATTATATTTTCAATTTCCTTCTCTTTTTCTAATTTTTCTTCAGTTTTATATATTTTCTTCATTCCTTTTGTATCATTATCTTGGTCCTCAATTTATTTCCTTTTTCATATCTTTCTGTAAACTTCATCGTTATGATTTTGTTTACCAATTCAAATATGATAAAGCATATCTTGTACTTCCAACATTATGCAACAGATTTGAGCTTTACTTTTAAAAGTTAACCCAATAGCTCAAATCAAGTTGGACATTGCAGTTAGGGGCTCAAAGCAATATTAATATGCTATCGGTTGTATTACCTTATACATATTGGAACAGATTCATTAGGATTGTTCATAATACATAGATTGCAAAGTTCTGTTTTCAAATCCAGGAAAATAAGTAGTATTTACAACCGAAATATTTCAGCTCCAGTCTGGAACCTTGTTCACTCGGGAATGACTGGTGGATTGGAATTATAGACTGGCATCTCTCGATGACGATGATATATGGATCAGAAGCAGGGGGACGAACACTATGAACAAAGACGAACGAGCATACAAACTAGACAGGATATATAGGCAGATCATCCGAAACTGGCTACCCAGGGAAGTCATTCCCGAGTGAACAAGGTTCCAGAATGGATCTGAAATATTGCGGTTGTAAGTACTACTTATTTTCTTGGATTTTGAAACAGAACTTTGCAATCTAATACCTAATACATTATTGTTTGCTTCACGTAAGATAATTTTATCGTTCTTGGAAACGTACAACCATAATTTGAAGAAATCGACTCCATGTTACGTTCATGAAAATCACATGTAACGTTTTCGTGACGTTTGTGACAATAGAGTGGCCTTGCTATCTTACGCAAATTCTTCACATGTTTAATTTATGGTTATCTTATGATGTTTAAAGGACCCCTGATGTCAAATGGGACTGGGACACACTCAAAGGCCGCCCATTTCCGTATTCAACATTCGGCGTCGCTTGTAGCGAGGTGCAGATAGACTGTCTCACAGGCAATCATCAGTTACTACGTACTGATATAGTTATGGATGTTGGGAAGAGTCTAAACCCAGCTATAGATATTGGACAGGTAAATACAACCCAATCATATAATTGGTATATTTCTGGCGTTGGCGTCAAATCGGAACCACCAACCAGGGTAGGAATTGCTACCACGTGATGAATACTCCCTCGCGATATATCATGTAATCGCCATTCTTACCCTCATCCTGAGTTTTATGTTTCCGCCAACAAAGGAAATATTCATTTCTGTAAAAAAAACACCTTTGCAATAATATTTGATAATTGCAATTTGACATAATGGGCACATGAACTTAGGAGTGTAAGTGCTATTTTTAATAACATCATTTGTCTTTAAACCCTTTCGATCCTGAATTGCAATATAGGTGTGTACATCCCATACTGAATTGATTTATACTCAACACGAATTGGAACGCCTGAGCGTTCTCTCGTATAAGCTCCTTTGGAAACGCTCAGGCGTTCTTTCGGATTGAAAGGACTAATCAACTGTAATTATTTTGTGTCACAATCAAAGCCATGTTGATTTAAAACGCATATGACTAATATTATTAATATATTGATTATTTTATATTATTACACCCTGTGTATAATTTACATCACTTTATTGCTCTTAATCACAGATTGAAGGAGCTTTTGTAATGGGTGTTGGCTACTTCACCTTGGAAGAATTACTTTGGGACAAAGAGGGCGCGCTTGTTACAAACGGGCCCCACAATTACCGAATCCCTTGCGTGAGAGACATACCTGCCGAATTCAACGTCACACTTCTACGCGATTGTCCAAATCCCAGAGCGGTCTACTCGTCTAAGGTATGTACTTATTAGGGCTGGTATCGGCAAGCATTTACATTGTCCCGAAATCGAGCGACCGACGTCGCGACACTGTCGACAATAAGTTTTGACAATGCAGCCAAGAGGATTGGAATTACAACTTGTTGCACTCCCGGAGTTGCACTCTGTTGAATCGTCACCCCCTTTAATTGAAATCAATGTGGCGATGCTGCGATAGAATGTAATAGACGAAAATGTGATCAAAAACTTATTATTATAGTAAATTTAATTACAATGTTAAGCGTTCTATTTTTCTCGAGTGTTTATTTTATTTTGTTTTATTTTATTTCATTCTATTTTATTCTATATATTATATTATATTATTTTATTTTATTTTTGTCGAGTTTGTCGACATATAATCAGGCTTGTCGACAACGAGTGAAATTGGTGTTTTTTTTGACGACATTGTCAACAAAAGGCTTGTCGATACCAGCCTTAGTACTTATTAAGCTTAGTACTTATATTTCTTAGCAATATCACCCGAGTCAGCAATGACTATAAAGTAAAATTAAATGACTGACCTGACTTCAAAAGATAATTTTGTAACCACTTGTCACAGTGCATTAAATTTATTTTATTTTCCAGGGATATTGATCAACCCTTAACCTACACTCTAAGAAATGACCGTATTTTTACGGTAGAAAACCGGTATTCTTTAACGGTGAATTCCCGTAAGAAAATATTTACGGATGAAATGTAAATTTTTACGTCTTTTACGGGATTTTACCGTAAATGTGTGGAAAAAACGGGGAAGTTCCGTAAATTTTTAGCAAAAAAGACAATTTGACACCACAGAAAATATATACTAAATATAAGATATATTTGTAGTTATTGTACTAAGGCTGCATATTTTCCCTTGGTGTGGCCAGTAAAATACCGTATATTAATTTACGGCAAAGTTGTAAATTTTACGGTAAAGTGTTGGCAACAAAATTGCCAGTGATTTTACCGTAAAATTTACGGGAAATTTCTAAAATACCGTAAAATAATTTACGGCAAGTTGTAAATTTTACGGTAAAGTGTTGGCAACAAAATTGCCAGTGATTTTACCGTAAAATTTACGGGAAATTTCTAAAATACCGTAAAATAATTTACGGCAAGTTGTAAATTTTACGGTAAAGTGTTGGCAACAAAATTGCCAGTGATTTTACCGTAAAATTTACGGGAAATTTCTTAGAGTGTATATATCTGAGTATATATCATAATTCACATGTTGTAAATTTTTATCTTTAAATTTTGGCACGATCTTAGATTAACCCTTATCAAATATATCAAAAGTATATATCATCATCCTTAGAAAATTAGTAGATTCATGGTGCAAGCACTGCTGATATTGTTGTCTGTAGGCCAGACTTTTACAAATGTTCTTTCTGTTTTTTGTGCGATATGCAAGTTCCTCGTAGTAGTTGTGCTTACCCTCAAATGAGGGTCCAACAATGGATAAGGGGTCCAAACATCATCATATTTCACATGTTGTAACTTAAAACATCTTAACTTTGACACATCTTAGATTATCCCTTAGCCTCTATAGATCGCCATGTTTCACATGTTATGAAATTTATCTTTGACACGATGATTGCAAGCACCCATGTAACTCTTGACCAGAGCGTCGACTTGTAAAAGACATACCCAAATGCATACCACAAATTCAGTACAGAGCAAGGTTTGGCACCGCTTCGCGGCACCGCAGCCTCACTGCTTAGCCAATAACTGGATAGATCTGGATTTTATTGGTCACTGTAATTACTAGACAGAGGGCAGGTTCATTAGTGATGTGATTGGTCAAGGGGGATCTGGGCGAGATCTAGCACCCAATGCAGTTTGTAGGTGGTCAAGAGTTTTAAGGACAATTTTTATGAAGTTATCATAATTATGGTCCATCCCTGTCAAGTATTATTGGCTGTGTTTATGGATATGAATTAAGTATGATAATTAATTTGCACGTGTATAACATCAGGTTCACGCTTAGCTCCGTTGAAGTCAGTTTGGTAGACATCTAGAAACAATTGACCGTTAAGATTTGTTACACCAGCATTAACTCTCATCTCATGAAAATAACACAATTTTAGGGTAATTAGGTTAACTTTGAAATAACAAAATCGGACTAGTAAACCACCTTGGTGTCCACAATCTAAGGCAATGTCCGTTTATACCTTCCCAGATACATGTAGAATTATAAAGTTGTGGCCGATTTCATGAAACAATTTGTCTCTAATTCTGCTTTAGGAAACACGACGAATTTTCATCTCAGATTTCTTGAGGACTTCCCATGTTTGCTTCCATCTGTTCCAAGTCATACCAGTCTGGTCAATGCGCGAATCACCAAAATATACACCGTTAAGATTTGCATATCCGCAACTTCCAAACCACCACCCCCCTTGGTGGCGCTGTGCGCAATGGCTACCGCCGTAGTCATTATCGCGATCGATCGTGGAAAACGATTGATGATTATCCCAACTCAGCAACGAATCCCCCGCAGTGCCACTGTAGGCCCCTAAAGACACTCTGTAGTTTGACGTAGGGCCTCCAACCTTAAATGATTCATATTCCGCGTAAGCTGTATTCCCGCTGAAGTCTTCCAGATCAATACGTAATGTCCACGTACCAACTCGTGTAAGCTTCCACATCGTTGCTAGACCGATCCAATATTCCCAATCAACATCGCCAAACCCATTTACGTATGCATTCCATTCTCGTAGAAAGTTTTCGGATCCATCAAAACGCTTTTGTAAAACGGTCCAATTACCTCCATCAGTGTCCATATCGCAAAACACCTGAAGCGAGTGTTTGTCAGATCCCACGTCTTTGCCGGGGTTAATGATTGTGTAAGAACCAGACTGAGGTTTAAGTCCCATGCTAAGTTGAATATCAGAACAATCACGCGCAGAGAAACGGGACGGGGAAACATTGGTAGGATTGGAACCCCAGCCCTCAGCTATAGACATGATATCCAATATATTGTGAAGCAGTTGATTTTGAATGTCAACTTTATTTTGGATGTTGCTCAACAATGCCGTGGTTTCAGCACAACAACGCCGTTCTGATACCACAATATCATTAATTTCAAGTCCTATATTTGCGAGATTGTCGGCCATTTTGTCTACCGTTGACCGTGAGTTATCCTGGTTGTCAGTTATGCCTTGTAACAAATCGATACTTTTATTGAAGAATTTTTCATCGGCACTGTTAATCATATCTGTTTCAATGCATGCGTTTCCTTGATCTTCGTCAGTGATTAGTACTCGTAGTGAACACATTATCTTGATATGACTGAGTATGACAAATGTGAAGAGCATTGCAGTTTTGAGTGCCATTTTTGTCACAACTTGATTCTGTCTGACGAGGAAGGAAACCACAACAATATGAGTTTGAATTACAGTCTACTACATCCTGGGTTCAAGATATACGTGTTGGGTACCATAGCTCTGTTTCAATGTGGTGGACTGTGAAAGTAAATGATAAATTTTGAACTCAGTAGGATGGACTCTTCAGTACATATAACTAACATTTTATGGGGTTTTCTTAATCAAAATCCCGTTTTTTATCCCTGATAAAGCTTTCGGGGATAACCACGGAACTTTAGGTCACTATACTCAAAAACAGTGATTATTACATCAAGTAATTCCGACCAAAAATGATGATTTATAAATACTCATTTTTTTGATATCATTTAAAATAAGTAAGTGCCACAAA